>JAYRBW010143989.1:0-14858 GCA_036023295.1 Invenusta paracnida | reverse complement strand
TCTGAACTCGCGAAGGGAATAGTAACCGCTTTTACACACAGCTTTGATCTGTTGATCGAATTTCAGCTCGCTGTCAAAAAGGACTCTCAAGACTTTTGACACAACCAGATTTGCCGATTTATCTGATCACTGACGTTGATGGAAGCAATATCACAAGTTGTTAAGCGAGACTTGGAATCGGAGAGGAGAAATTCTGTCTTGTCCAGATTAAGTCTTAAACGATTAACATTGAACCAATCCTGAATATGCACGAGACAATCTTCAAGATTAGAAATATTGGTATTGGACATTTGGTTATTGAAGGAGATATAGTTCTGTGTATCGTCCGCATATATATGATATTGTAGTTCATGCGATTGAAAAAAATCAGAGTGCGGCGAAGTATAGAAGGAATATAAACGAGGACCTAGAACAGATCCTTGTGGAACCCCGCAGGACATAGATTCAAAAGAAGAGAGCTGGTTGCTGATTTTCACACACTGGGACCTATCACCTTATTAATAAGCATATAAGCGTATCTTATCAATTTAATTTATGTTAAGAAATATATATATAAAAATTTTTCAATTAATAGTTTTCTACTATGTTTACGTTAGTCAGTTTCTTAAATTGCTGCATTTTAGTCGTGATTGTACTTCTTCAAATTGTTGCGCCATTTTGAATGGGTAGCAAATAAGTGTTTATATATAGTGAAAAATATATTTTATAATACTCAGGGTGTCCCAAACTTAAACGAACTTAAAATCTAAAGTTAAATATATTGGGTATATCAAACTAATCGAATTTTGATGTTATAACAAATGGTATTCATATGAATTAAATAATTTACCATATAAAGCTTTATAAATGTACAAGTGGAACAAATAAACCATAATATATTTTGTAATCGTTCACATTTGTTGTTCCAAACAGTACAAAATGTCAAATAACGCTTCGACAATCTTTCTTGACAGTATCAGCGGTAACTTCTATTAATATTTAATACAGATTCATGTATGCAGCTGTACTGGGTTTATGCACTTACAGTACAATTTCTTTGAGGTTAATTTCTTTAATAGACCTCAATAAGAAATGGTTTAGGGTTTCAAATCAGGTGATTGAGTAGACCAATCAACAGATCCATGACGGCCTGAAAGTAGTTTTATCGCATCCACAGGATATGGTAGTCGATTTCAGGAATTCTTTAGAAAATTACGACACAAGGATTTTACAGTAGTGCTTCACAGATAATCGTCATTTTTTGCAGATGTTGGTCGCTCTGACAATAGTGCATTAGCAGTATATATGTACATCCGGCTATGTTAAACTTTTAAAATATATTTACAAATCAAAGTCAATCGAACACGTTTATAACCTAAAGGGGAATAATACTCCTTAATGATAAAAACTCGTTCCTCCACAGTAAATATGCGTCCGGACATTATGATTCAAAATAAATATGATACTGTTTAGCACATGAATGACCCTAGAATCTAATTTTGTGAAAAATCTAAATTTAGTATAAGAAACAACATATATATTTTTAGTTTATGGGTTCGGTTACGTTTGGGACATCTTGAATAGATAGCTATAATAATTATATCTAAAGATGGTAAGATTAGATGGTCTATTTTATGATGAATACATACTTAAATAGTCATATATAATCGTAAAGCATAACAAATATTGGAAATATTATAAAATTTTGTTTATACAAATAAGGTTTACATATTATAGATATTCTTATTACCTACATATATTATGTAGTTTATCTACTATAGTGTTACATAAAATACTCATCATCTGTATATATATACAATGTATATACAAAATAATTAATCTAAACTAAAAATATTTTCAATCCTTTAACAATTATTTACTGAAAAATAAAATCAATATTACAAATAAGCGTGCTACATTAAATTAAATAAAGTCATTTATAAATATTTAATTCTTCTTATTAATGATGAAATATTTTATATATTATTTTGACCTATTTAATTTTGATTTGTTAATTATTATTGAAATATATTATACAGGAATTTCCGTTTCAAAACATGAACTTACCAAATTGGGTACGTATAGGAGAGTATAAATAGATTGTGCAATAAATTTAATGTAAATAAAACAAAAAATGAAGTAAAATGAAATAATTAAATATACAATATAATTTTATAGTGTATATTAAATGTGTCTTTATAGTAGATGAATGGTAATTGTTTCTAACTTTGTGATAGTTGCCCTTTGTCATGAAACGAACGAATTACCAATGTATAGTCACTTCATGAGGTCATTCTTACATTAACTTATAATGCATGTAAAGCAAACGTAAAGAAAAACTGTATATCTATACTTTTTTCATATTTCTTTTAAATCTACACATGTACATATACATGCCTTATATATTTCAGGAACTCAGATGTCAAAATATAAACCTATAGATTCCGGTATGCATGTTTTAACATACAAATAAATAATATGTTATTATAATATTAATAAATATAATACAATTATTAATTTTAATAAATTAAGGTAATTTTTTGGCTATATTCATAATGTGTTCATTGTAAAGCAAAAAAGTTTGATGTATAAAAACATTTTATTTGGTATGAATGTTATTAGTAAAAATAAGACAGTTGTTTCGACCGAAGTCACCCACGTATGATTAATATACTAACATCATTTGTTTAAAAGGAACTAGTACAAGGTATGAACACTTCATATGTATAGATCAAATATATTAAAAGCATATATACAAGCAATATAAACAGGATTAAGTAACTGTCAAAGTACATAGAATGAAACCTAAAATGAGTTACAGATTAAATATCGATAAAGTTAGCATGATTACTTTCTGAGCAACCATTAATAAGATATTTATAAATTTGTTTATACAAAGCCCCCAAGGCAAGATGGACACTGTAATTAGTGGTTGTATCTAAAATACTGATTTAAAAGTGTAATAAAAATTAATATGTTCATTACTTAACATGTGAAGAAACCAAAAGACTTATTAAAGCTAACATGCTTTAATACGAGATTTAAGACACCTCGTAGACTGACCAACAGTAATTTTATTACATGAAAAACAGATAACGCGGTAGACTGCGCTATTAGTATAACAATGATTAGGTTTACAAACATATTTACAAATTTATTTGGGTTTCAGTTTGAAGAAAGTATATATCCATATTTTAATACAAAATAATGTATAAAGAATAGAACTATAAAGACACATTAAAAATAATATATACATTTGATAGGAAAGCTGACAATAAACTTAAAGGTGACACATTTAAACAAGATACGTGCACATATTATATCAAATCAAATGTACATATAGTCATTAATTTCAATTTACTATATTAATGCGTAAAAAAATTGTATATAGTATAATATGTAAAAAATCCAATAAAAATTGTTATATATAGTTTAATGTAGGAATGTATCATCTTAATGTCATACATGTTAGGAGTGACAACAGCTGTTGGAGTAGACACAATTATTGGTCGCACAGGTTAGCATTAATTATTTGTTTTGAATATTTATATTTATGTTGCACTGTTCATTAATTTATAATTACATTTATATCAACACTATAACTAGATAGTGTCCCTCGTGGTAAATATATATATATATATATATTACTACATACATACATACATACAAACGCAATATATTTTTCTTCATTATGATTCATCAAGAATAAAGCGTTATATACATATATATACGAGTATAATCATTATATACATAAATATAATCATTATATACATAAATATAATCATTATATACATATATAGACATGTATATATATTCAAATATGTAGATTTCACGCAAATATGATGCACGCGTAGCCTAGTAGTAATGTTTTTCTTCAAGATTTTACATTATGTAGAAAACAAAAAACCCTACTACCATTTTGGTAGTTTTATAAAAAAGCTTTGGAAATTTAATTTCTGTTTTGAATACAGATAAATCAAACATATGTATATGAATATAACTACAAATAACTATATATACATATATATAGATATGTATATGGAAACATTAGTTTCATTCTTGTTATTTATTAGTTTTATTTAGCAAAATGCACACTTTAAACTTTATTTTGCATAAATACACTGCAATAATATTATATATATTATATAGTAATAATATTGTATCTTATTTATGGACAATTATTGATAGAAACCTTTATATTCTAATAACATATACCAGGGCAAAATATATAACAAAGCAGAAAAAAAGGTAAATTTCAGTCCGGAATTTAAATAAAAAATTATCTAAAATAAATAATTTATTAAATTTAAATATTAATATTAATTTTATAAATCTCAAAGTATTGTTTTTAACAGTCCCGCATTTTTTAATCTCATAAAATCTCTTTTTTAGATAAAATTTCACTTTTTAAATATTTTGGGTGAATTTTACGTTTTCTACCATGTGTCCAGCAGCATTTTGACTTGTACTTTATAAATTTGAATTATGAAGGTATCTTAGGAGTTATCTACTAAAAATGTTCAACAATATCTTATAGATGTTATTTTTGCTTTGATATTGAGTCCTAGAAATTATTAAATCTCCCTCGTACATCTATTTACAGGATTGACCTCTAAAAATGACACACACACGAGTATTCGTGGTACGTGAATGACAATCTATAATTATTTGTTAGTTAATATTTACTATGTTGTTTACAATATGGTTAATAGACACGCTTTTAAAGATTATATTAGTTTCCGTGTATGGGAAGTAAACATTTGGGTAACAATTATAAAGGTATAAAACACAATAAAAATATGATAATATAAATGATAAGGATTTTTGTATTAAAAATGTTTATTTGATATTACGCATGCCAAATTTTATTATTTTTATTCCAAAGAAGGAGAAGTATATTACATCGTTTACTTCATTATATTATTATATATTTATAAAAAAGTAATTTTCACAAACTTAAACTTCCGGATTTCAACTTTTAATATGTAAATGTAGAATTTAATGCAAAGGTACATAATGATGTTAATGCATAGGTATTAAAATAAAAGACAATATGCATAAGAACATATTTATATTGCTGAATAATTGGCATATTTTTTTCGAATAATAAACAATGTAATTATATCAATTTCATAATTGATAAAATAATTAATAATCCAACCTCTTTTTTCTTATAAAAAATAATTATATTCCTTAAATCTGCAAATAGTAGATTTTAGATTAACCTTCCTATAATTGTAAATATTTAGTAGGTATATCAAGATAGGTGGAAGAGTTTGATGGTGATACACACCTACCATACTACAATTAAGTTTTACAAATTGGAAGAAACAAATAATTTATAATAACATTAAATGTATTGCCATAAACGAAATACAATTTTGAAATATATGTACGTATATTAACGTTTAGTATGTTTAAATTCATTAAATGTCCAATCTATATTATACGCAGATGTATTGATACATAGACAAACATAAATATAAACAGTAAAATATAGATAAATCATCGATATATCTTAAAATATAAATACATACATATTGTATACAATTTAATATTCGTATATTTCAGGAATTCAGATGTCAAAGAAAATAACTTTAGATTCCGGTATGCATGATTTGAAATAAAGAATTGTTGTTTAGTTTTATTTATTATAAGAGTGAAAACAATGAATATTTTCATGTATAATATATGTATGTATAAATTGTGTTCAATTAAAAATTTTAGAGGGTTTACATTATTAAGATAATAATTTTTACAATTTAATATAATTCAAATTTTTAATACTAGAATGTAATTATGAAATAAAAGTTTTGTGGTATATTTAAGTATTTTGAGTATTTAAGTATTTAACAAATATCGATAAAGGAAAGAACAGCAACCATGTAGTAATCCAACATACATTGAAACAAGGTATGGCGATATATAATAATATGGTATGTTATAATTCATAGTAATTTATTCACGTTTACAGCAAATTTATTATTGTATGTATAATAGAATGTGTTTCACTAATGTGTTTATGTAATTTCTGATTACACTTTATATAAAAAAATTCCAGAAGTTACAACAGCTGCTGCAGCCGACACACTGATAAGTCCCATAGGTTTGAACTTACTATTTTTATGTAGTTTTATAAATGTAATGTTTTCATTAACTTTTATTCTCAAAATGTTTATCTCAATTTTATTCTGACTAAATGTTTAAATGTATAAAGATCTTCTAAGTGTTGTATCCATTTCTTAAAAATAACAATTATATATGTAAATATTTTTGCTCATAATCGTTTTGAAAATATTTATTCATAGACCTGACCTCAATAAATGACGCACAGGCGGATATCCCTAGTATGTGATTGACTCCAATATTGCTAATCTTTAATTTATATGTATCAGTTGTTTTTTGTAATATATGTCGCTAATAAAAATTCTTTCGAATACCTCATTGTTTCTGTACAAGCCAAAATAATGTACATTTTATATTTATTTCTATGACATACGAGAAGCAGCAAGCAACTTAATATCTATAAAACAAATAATTAATCATTAAAGTAATTAAGAATTTAGTCATATAATTAAAACCTTCAAATATTTTGTAAAAAAATAGTACAGTTAAATAGTATATAAACTAATATTATTAAATAATAACACTTTTTTTACATGAAATTATTCTCATTAAAATATTCTATATAAAGATATTTATAAAAGACAAAGTAAAGAGACATCATCTTTAATAGGGCAATTTTATTGATTAACTTAATTGTATATTTCAGGAAACCCCTTTTCCAAACAAACACTTGCAGAATATGGTATGTATAATAGTTATAAAATTATGTAGGCATATTCATATATAATAAACATTTAAGAGACATCAAACTTTTATAAATATTCGCATGCAAAGTCTTCATTTTGTTTTCTTTCTATTTCTAAAATAAATATTGTTTTAATTATGTAATTAAATAATAATAATATCATGCATGCAGTTTCTTTTTTAATAAAAATAAAATAGTTTATATATATTTTAATAGTAAGTCTAGATTTATAAACAAGTATGCTATAAATGTAATTATATATTACATACACATAACTTGAATATACGCCTTCTCCAAATAAAAGTTTAAAAAAATAGAAGCAACGGATTTATATATAATACATTGTGCTGCGTTGTAATTTAAGCTTATATATATGTTATCTATTGTATTCATAGAAGTAACATGCATTGAAATATTGAGTAAATATTTATTTCTAATCTTAATTCTGGTTAACTATTTTATAATTTGATGTGAACATTAAATATTTTTCATAAAAGCACTGTAACTTTAAAGATCATCTATTATTTAGATATAAAGTCAATATAAAAATCAAAATTTTTCAAAAACTTAGATTTCAAGAAATAAGCGTTATATAGATTCCAGTATGATTGATTTGCCACATTTATTTAATGTTTAGCTTGCTGCAGCATTAAAATGGCAAAAACTTACATACAATTGTGAAATATTGTTTATTACAAGATTTTCATAATATTACTTATTAATGTAATTAATAATAGCATTATGTTCTTATAGTCCAGACTAATGCATAATAAAATAATAATAAATATCAAAATTCATATAATTTTATACTGAATTGGAGAACAAACAAAATGTTTTTAAACACAGTAAAAGTGAGTTTTCAATATGGGCTTTAAAAATTAATGTTAACCCCCTAAACATTGAAATCCAAGAAAGTGAAAGAGCAGTCAGTAGCAGATGCTTCTGAAAACTAACAAAAACGGTTTGATTATATTTGAAGTAAATTAAATTACTCGTTTTGGTTTTGTAATGCAAATGTAACAAGTTTTTCTGGAAATGGCTTAATAGTCAAAACATTTTAAGCAATAATATTATATGATATTAAATATGTTTTTTATTTTACTTATTCTCTTATTATTTAAAAGAATTTCAACATTACCTAATCATAAATATAATTTTTTTTTGTGTAATTACATCAAAATAAAATGAATATGACACCGTACGAATACTTATTATAACAGATATATATTGTTTAACTATTTATTGAAATTTCCAAAAATTAGAACTATTTCGTACTGTAAAATTTGGCTCACAAATCCAATAATCCCAATTTTTATAAATTTTGCGATAATATTGACTTGATATTTATTCATCAGATTAATTTTGATTCATATTTACAAGAGTGTCAAATGCTGCTAAGCAAACACAATTTGTTGATACCACTGGTTCTTGTTTGTCAATTTTTAAATGCAAATAATGTTTTAACACTCTATATTTTAAATATTTTTACTTCTTTTATAAATATGTGCTCCATAACACTCTTTTTATGTACCTAATCATGATGAACATATACTTTTATTAATTTCAAAAAGTCAATTTTATATATAATGATCCCAAATATTTTACATATATATACCATTTGATAGATAAATATAAGAGTAAATAATAATGTGTTTAGAGCAAATCAAAAAATCTAGAGCGAGCAACAAGAACTCTTATTCTGTGCTAAAAGCTTTAAAAAACAGGCAAAGAGTTTGGCGGAAATTGAAATGTGCCCGCTATTTTTTTGTATGTATTAACATGGTGTTGTGTGCCACCTTTAAATAATAAAGATATTGAATTATGTTAACAAATTACAGGTAAGACATTTTGTAAGATATTTTGTTTCTTCGCATGTTTTTTCTAAAAACAACGTAAAAACATATTATGTTATTTATTTTTTTAGCAATTACAATGCTACCTATTTAGTATTAGAATAGGTAATGAATATAAACTATGTCAAAAATTATAGTTTTTTATAGATAATATTATTTATAACTATTTTTCAAATGAGTTATTATCCTTTCAATTGAAAACTACTGTCAACTTCTACAAAGCTAGTAATATGCACATTTTATCGAAAAACTTTTTTAAAGCGAGGGTTCTTGTCGCTCGCTCTAGAATCTTTGAAGCAAACAGAATAGTATAATAACTTTAATTTTACATTTATTACAATTTTATTTGCGAATATTAACATTTTTGATACCCTAAATAACAAATGTAAGTATGTAATCAGGTCCCTTCTAATCGCAATAAGTAACAAAATGTAAACATATAAAATACAAACCGATTTTAAGATATTTTTGAAAATTATCATTAATTAAAAATCTTGAAATATTTATTTATAAGTGTGACTTCTATAAATAATACGCATAGGGATATTCCTGGTACGTGAATAAATCAAATATTAACAGATGATTCATATTTTGTTACGTAAATGACAAAGGGTTACGTATGTTTAGAAATAAGATTATTATTTTTTAAGTAAAATATAGTACTAGACATGAAGCTCTTACGATAGAATAGACAGAATGCATAGATATAGTGAATGCAAAATCTCACATGAATAATGACAAGTTAATGAATTTCAAATATGTAACCACATATAAAAAAAATCCACATTATTAAATATTATGACCATCCAAATCATGCTGAATTTACGTAATGCACAATCAAGATACCATGCAATCCTTTTGGGATTTGATTTGTATGGAACTTTAATCTTATTAACTAATCCGTCCAAGTGCCTATTGGAATTTATCATACAGGTATACATAATACAATGCAATTTAATAATATAATATAATATAATATAATATAATATAATTCTCTATAAGAAAGAAACATATTTTATGAATGAAAATCATTTTGTGATTAATTGTGCTTGGATTTTTTTCTTATGTATTATGTTTTACATAATCCTTTAAATTTTGTATTGCAGAAAGCAACATTTTTAAACATAGAGACCCTGAATCCGGTGAGTATTCTTAAAAATGTGTAACTTTTACGAATACATCTAATTTTAACTAATAGGAACTAACCTTATATATACTTACAATTATACATGAGTTACTTTAAATATTTTTCGGAAGAAAAGAATAATTACATCAATAAAAGTACACCTCCAATTTAACAATTATTTAGTTTTCATCAGTATGAATGTTGTGAAACTAATAAAATTGAGAATACATTAGATTATTACTTTTTCTGATATTTCGTTCTCTTAAAAAAGTTTCTGGGTTGTATATATTGTAGACTTATTTAATTATTATTTAATCCTTTCAGCTGTTAAATTATTGTTTACCTATATAAAACTATGCTGTATTACGTCATCCCGATATTCCCAATATTAGGAAGAGACTAGACTGTCTGTCTAATTTTCTACATTTGTACTTCTGACAAATTATAGTGCTATAACGAATTGTATTGGATTTTATTTGCAATCAATCAATTTTTGTTACTTTTATCTGCAGAACGCAGAACTATTTCTGGATTTTAATTATTTATAAAATCATAAAATCCATATTCTATAAAAATATTCACTAGTCATTTGAGGCTATTTTGATAAATAATATATTATATTATATAATAAGGATACATGTTATACTTTTCTATGTTATTAATTATACTTTTGTTAATTATATTTTCTTATTAAAATAAACGCACATGCATGCTTACAGGTCTGATTTCAGCGTTGGAAACACAGGCAGATCTTGCAGGTACGCTTTCAAGATTATTTGAAATTTGATTTTCTTATATTTAATCACGATACTTTTGAATAATTGCGTGTTTCAGACATCTTGCGATAAATTCTTTAATATCTTTATTTTTATGTTTTGTCACACAATTATTGAAACAGCTGCGCACCACATTAATGGTTAATATTTTAAGTTAAAAACAAACATCTGAAATGAATTACTGTAATGTAAATGTATTGTTTTATTAAACATGCACACACAGACTCAATATATATTTATGTCATTATTATATATATTAACTGTGTATATGGCATTTGATAGTACTCTATATTCATGACTACATTATTTTAAAGGTTAAACCATCTTTAAGAAATAACATTTCAATGTATACTTTTTAAAATAATTAAACTGGTGGCGCATATATAAATTTAAAATAATAACCATATATTATTATTCTGCAAAAATAATTGCTTATATAGCATAAAGCATACATTAATAATTGCTTAAATCAACAGTATACATATAATCTATAATAAAGGGGATAACATATTTATTTTTGATTTAAATTCTTTATATTATATTAATACTAAACTATACAAGTAGTAGGAATGGGTGACTTTGGGATCACTCTCCCTCTATTATATAATATATATATATAATATAATATAACAGAAGAGCTAGACATGAATAGTAGGGAGGTGGGACCTACAAAGGTTTAACATAGATAAAATAAAGAGAGGGGAGGCAGGTAGTTATACATTACAGGGTCTCTTGACAATGAGTTCCAGACTTCGTGGGAGGATGAGAGCTCTCTTGCGAACTGATCGATCGATAGAACAAAGCTAATAATTCCCACAGTGTAAAGAAGTGTTGACGCCTGTCCACGTACGATTGTTCTCGAAGAAAGATAGGGTATTTTTCTTATATATAAGACTGTACAGCTGGACAGTTGACCGAACTATTTGAATGTGATAAAATGTTGTCTGCTGTTTGTAGGCCTCTTTATAGATTTTGTGTGAAATTTCCAAAGAGAAAATACTATCTAGTACCTAACTATTCTCATATCAAACCACTTCACAGTTTCAATAACCCTTTCGATCCATTCTAGATAAACTCCTCTACTTGTTGCAGGAGGCCTTGGTAGATGTAGTTGAAAAAGGTAGAGTTGTTAACTATTTTGGCAACGAGAGAGAGCAGCTGCTGCTCGGACTGTAGGATCTTATTTGTGTGCGGGTCTATTTGGAGGATGCGGAGAGCCAGAACCGGATAGATCTTGCACTCGATACAGCCGTTGAGTAGAGTAGAAGTTGTCTCATTGATCAGGGTTCTTATCGAAGAGAGGAAAACTGGAGGCTGGATAGAATAATTGATGGGCTCGAAACGAATATACCGTACGGCACCATTAAAGGCGGATTTCGCAATAGCGGCGCATTTTGTCGTCATGATAGTCTTCCATTGAAGGAATAGTGTCGGGGGGGCATGACTGTCTATGTTTATACAGATGGAAACGGCTTTTCATATCTACCGAGCACTGGCCACAGATGAAAGTTCGAGTTTTAGGCAGGGTTGTGTTGTGCTGGCGGAGAAGTAATAGTATGCTGAGCAGATGAGGTTGATGGACGGGTCGAAAAGTCTAACGATGATGAAATCAAAGCAGATTGTCAAGGAATTAATTCATTTCGGCGATGTCAGTATCCATATATAACGAGAGCACGTAGAGTACGACCGTACACGGGCGAGAGCAGAAATAGAATGACTATAACAGACGCGCGCGTTTTGTTTATGATTTTCCGTACCCTATCATTGGTTGAAGTCATACTCGATTGTGATTGGCCTAGAGGGGGGCAAGGAGGTGATCCCGAAATCACCCACTATACTATTTATACAAATTACAAGTTATTCCGCCTATAATGAATATGCATTTAATAATTTTGATACACCTGTAAAGGTCTACTTTAATTTAATTTAATTTTATGGCATAAGAGAAACTTTTTTGACATGTAATTCTATGTTGTGATAAGATGAATATTTAATGATGCATAATATTTTTCATTATATAAAATAATTTAAACATAATAATTTATACTTGGATTTAATTATAGTTTTACTTATTATTTATATTACATGTAATGCAGGACTTCCGATTTCAAAATCCATGATCATTGAACCTGGTATGCATAATAATATAGACTATAGGGTCATTAAACAGAGTTAACTCTTATCAATTCTGTATACAGTTCAATACTTCTATTTTAGAACACGAAAACTTTTGCAAAAAAATAATATAATAAAAGACGGGTATATTAATATACCGAAATAAATTATATACTACATACAATTTGCCTTATATACTAAAATTGTATGAGAAATATTCTTTCTCTTTAAATTTAATTTATAAAAATATTTAATACTGCTTTTTGTAAATCATTTACATGAAATTCATTAAAATAAAATATTTTTTATTAACGAAAATTTACAGCGCGATGTATATGAAATCAATAAGAGTGAAATATCTTTGTTTAATATCTCTGTGATATGAACTATAACATAAATTATTATTTTCATTTAGACAATTCAAATCAAATAAATAATAGTACGAACTTGTACCACAAACTGGTTTGTACTGCAGCATTGAGATAATTATCGATTCATCTTGGTGACCAAAGGTTTATTAAAACGTATCGTATTTTGTCTAAATTTATTATTCATAGAGGGATAAGCAATAGGGGTTGCAATAAAATATATACATATATTTATAATAATAAAACTATCAACTTAACTTATTATATTTTACAGATACTTGTGATAAGTTTTTTAAACATCTTAAAATACTAAAAATAAAAATGTATAATACTACTTATTTTATAACTATTTATTATCGAACTTCAATGAATTGTGCTTATATTTTACATAGTATATGCATTAAAATTATTTTGAAATACAGTGTCACATTTTTCATATACTGAATGTAGTCATAAAATTATTCCAATTTTATATTTCAGGAAGTCTAATTTCGAAACAACAAATTACAAAATCTGGTATGTATAGTATTTAGTATAAATACATGAAGAAGTTGATCATTTTCATACGAGCTTGATTAAATATATTATATAGTATCTATGTATAGTTATTCCATGGCCTATTTTTCAGATATTAAACAATCTTTATTAAATGATACGGTTAATGCAGGTAATCTAAAATAGTTTATTTTATGTCTGTCTAATATTCCTACTAACTGAACAAATATTTTTTGTCTATTTACTATCTTCCAGTTGTTATTTTTCCTTATTTAAAAATATGTTCCTATATTATATAATAATAATAAACTTATACACTTTTCACTTTAAAATACAAAACCAAAATCAACTTGTTTTGAAAAACATATAAAACTCAAAACACCGCAAAAAAACCAAAAGCATATTACAATTGTTAAATACGTCATTAGAATGTCCTCAATTTTCTTGCAGAAAGTCATATATTCAAACATGTATATCCGGAATCGGGTATGCATAATGTTAAATAAATTTATTTAAGTGTTTTTCAAATCTAAGAATAAAATACAATTTTTATTATGTTTCACATTTTTCATGTTTGCAACTAATAATATATTCACACTAAAAGTTGTTCTCCAATAGACTATAATTACTCAATAGTATAGTTACTCAATTATACAAACAAATAAACGCTTTATTGCATATGAATATTTATTGAGAATTGAAATCTAATATTTATATACGGTGTAATGTATATATAAATAAATTGCATAAAATGATATGTTGTAAGATTTGTGTTACGTCAATGAGTTATATTCATTACTTAATTATGTGTTTATAAAACATATTTTGATAGACATTTATAGACATGACCTCAGGATTAGAATCTCTGACCACTCTTCCAAGTGCGTCAATTGGAATAGTTTTCATATAGATAGTGCGCTTATTAGACATTCAAAGGGCATACATTCTGCTTAAATAGGTAACTAGGTATTTGGCGTAGGATTTATATGAATTATTTGCTGATTTAAATGATGTAACAGTTGCAATTTAATATATTATGAAAGCGTTTCAATTTCACTAATCTAATAATATTTACAAAAGACAAAATCTTTATTTTTTATATTTTAGTACATTAATTGTAGATTATATTTCAGATTAGTAATCTCAATAGTACATACCTCATTGTAATGTTTTATATAGATACAATTTCATTGAAATTATCGGAATATTTACTAATAAAGACATTACTATTAAGATAAATAATATGTGATACAAATGAACTTAATCCTTTACTCGGAAGCACATTTATATATATTATATATAAATTATATAAATTACTTACTTTACATAGACGGC
>JAYRBW010143978.1:0-14860 GCA_036023295.1 Invenusta paracnida | reverse complement strand
CTCGTGGCTGAAAATACGGACTTAATTAGTTCAATAGCCAGTCACCTGAATCCTGGAAGACCAGTCTGTATGTCACCAATAGTTGGGAATTATTTAAAGGTATATATATTACAGTTTAATGAATGTCATAATATAAATATGAGGTAATCACTGGCGATAATCCTTCAATTGACTGGTGATTTTTATATTCAAATTATTTATTTAGTTGTATTTGTAAAATGATTCACTCCATTATTATGCCTTCTTGCTGAACGGCGGAAGCTTGGGTTTTTTTTGTTTCTTTAGTAAATTTTCTCTATATATTGTGACTTTTGGTGTTTAAGTTATAATACCATTTTATCCAAATGGCCTATTTTGATTTTTTGTTCTGAACCAAGTAATGTTAACGTTTAAAAATAAGGAATTTCAGATATTATAATCAAGAAAAGTACAATTCAAAAAATTTATTGAGATAGGTATCCAAAAGAACTAATATATTTTTCAGTTTTATAATATTTTTAATTTTCATGGTACTGTTTAAGCTACAGAAATAGTACAGTATGTGCTGCATATATTACGCAGGCATTATACCCATAAAGTTATTTAATATTGTATATTTACTCTGTAAAAACCAATCAAATATTCGTTTTGCTTTTATTCAGATTTCATATAGTAAAATCTTGGCCTATTTCTTTAATACTTATATATAATGTGTTTCAAAAACAAAATATCTACACATACCCATCCCTAGATATTCATATCCAAAAATATATATACTTAGTTTGATATATTCATTGCAATATTAAATATCATTGAGAATAACGTATTTGTTTAAATGTACTATTTATTCAGATATTTATAGTATAGCATTAACATAGAAATTGAACCACTAGAAATTAAAAACCCCAAAGAAATTAAAAATCTGACGTCTAACAAAGAAAAAGTCCAAAGCTGAAAAGATGAAATTGCCAATAAAAGAAGTCTAAATTACTATAGAAAAGTCAAAAAAGAAATAAAAAGTGAGGTACCGGGAAAATAATAAAGAAACAACTTTGATTAGAATGTTCCACAGTGGAGTCATAATTAATAGAAGAGGACATAAAACATTATGTAAGGATTGTAATAAAGAATTAGACATCAAACATATTCTTGGCTATTGAAAAAATTTGAAAACATTACAAAGAATATAATTTAGAAATTAATGAAACAAATGAGGAAGAATTATAATAAAAATTATACAATTGAAAAAAGAAAACAAGGAGATGACAGATTACTTCCTAAAAATTAATAAAGAATTAAAGAAGACCTAGAAGAGATTGTGGAGGGTAAGTATCTTTTTTCCTTTTCCAGCATTAGATGCTTCTGAGAATTTAGATTTCCTGGTGGTAGAGGTGGTGTAGACCTTTTTAGGTCTGTTAAGTGACTTTACTGGAGCTCTGATGCCTGGTTTTGTGGATTACTCAGTTTCCTTCCCTTTAACTTTCTTCCCTTTTGTACAATGTGCCGTTACAAAGGCAATACACTGTACATTGTTTCGTTTCGTTTCGTATATACATAAATATTTCCACGAATCACATCGAGCGTTTTCCAAAAATGGAATCGTTATAGAAACCCTTTGTCAGGAATATGAAACTTTTGGAATTAACGATTTTTTTCGCTCTTTAATTTAAAATGGAACATCAAAACGAAATATATATGTAGATTTATATTTTAAAGCAAAATGCTGTGGACTAAAATGTTTTAATGAATTAGTAAATACATTATATAAACGAAGAAATTATGTAATATTTTTGCAAATAACTTTCATTAAAACTCAAGCTAACCATTTTATTGATTTAATATTTAAATTCAAATTTATTTTCGCGCTTCAATTTAAACACGAGAAGAGGCGTGTAGCTGAAACAGATACGATCAATTGTTGGGAATTCTACTTTTAGAAAACGCTCTATAAATATCTTTGAAATCTATATTTTTAATTTTAAGGACCACTTTAATATCGACATAAGGTACTCCTTGAAAAAAATGTCAAAAAGATAACTATCCAATATTCAATAATATTCAATATAATCATGATCCATTATAAACTTCATTACACGTAACAAAATTACTTCTAATTATAATTAAACTGCCATTATATCCGTACATATAGGATGCACACATCCGCACATCCACACAATATGTATATATATATAATATATCCGTGCATATCCTTACACATTCTAAATTAAATATATCCATATATTAAGTATACGAACAATGGCAAAGATGAAACAGTGAATATATATATATTACTTTGTATAGTTCATATACAAGCAAAAATGCATCTTTCTTGCTATATTTCATAAAACCTTATGATGATAGCTTAATGTATTTCTTTGATTTGTATCATAATTGATGTTATCTTATACTGCTTTTCTTTCCCAAGTTTAAACCCCAGTGGCAGTTTCCAAAACTACGCCAACAGTCATTTGATAGTGAATGCTGAGAAAACCTGTTTTTCCGACTAATGCACTCTTATCTCCCTTGATAAGTGTAATGTATCTATGTGCGAGTGATGTTTTCTATAACTTTCAGTGAGTTATTCTGAAAATTGTCTCGTTTAAAATGAATGGATAAAAAACGGAAAGTACAAATGCCTTTTTAGAAAGAAAATCAGCGATGAAGAGAAAGGCAAACTGATCATCATTACAGAACCAAAAAAAGTTATATTTCAAGAGCAGATCTGAGCTCCCCATATGATATTAGTACATTCAACTATTTTCAGGCTGTAGGGAAATAAAGAAAGAAACTACCAACAATGTGTTAAAAAGAATTGAAATCATATTGACTTTGCGAAATGAGATATAATATATTATATATTATATAATTTCGTCAACAACAAACAGAAAACCCTCAATCAAAGGAGTCCCGCTCATTGAGAACTCTAATATGCCTGGTAAATAAATATTGGGAATTGAAGAAAAGCAGTGTCCGAAAAGTCGACAGCTATGTAGCCCTCATACGGAAGACTCGTATGAGGTCATAGTCTCTGGCAACCATGGCTACAGATATTATAATGGATATCCTCAACAGACCTCAATAAGCCTCTCCGCGCAATCACAAGTCAATTCGGAACATTACCCATTGACTCTCTGAGGCAGGAGGCCGGCTTCCAAGTCTCCTGATAAGCGTGCAAAGCTTATCATTAAAGCATGTAGGAAAACCAGTACGTTTACAGACTCATGGCACCCCAGGTTCATCTCAGCACATGTCCAAACGAAATAACACCTTAAGAGAAATAACAGGAGGAAAGTATCAATAGCCTCTTTTCCCCCGTGGTTTCAAGGCCGAAGAGGAAGTGCTACCTTTGAGTACGTTGGAAACATTTATAGAGGGGCGAGACTGAATTTACTTGACTCAAGTTGTTGTTGTTATTACTGTTTTTAATATGATCTGACAGTCACGACGACTAAATAGTTATATATGCCAGTTTTAAGCCTTCTCCGGATTAGTGAAGACGACGGAGAGGGGCAGATTGATCTTTCTGAATATTACAATTTTAACTCTAAATGTGCTGGAATGAAGACTCGACAAACCAGAGTTCTTTGGTGTGGATATAGTCGGTACAATGAGAACAATGCTGGTAATCAATAATGTTGCGGTACGCACTGAATTTGAGAAGCTGCTAGAGAATGTTGACAGTTTCATAGAAACAGCTTACTATATGATCACCTCTCTTACCACTGACAGTAGAATTTTATGTGCGTTCTTATGTATAGTCGACGTGTCTACGATGTTCATGTCTATAACAGCAGTGGAACTCAGCTGTTATGACTCAAGACCCACCGGAGACCCAACGATCATCGAGGTCTTCAGAAAGAAGAGAAGATGTGCAACCTCTCATACGATACCGTGAGCTGCAGACCTGCAGATGGCAGCAATATGGCTCGCTGATAAGGCCTACTTTAACACTGCCAGGGTCATAGAGTAATAATACCAAGAGAGTTCACTTTATCGCATTTGAATGTATACATCTATCAATATTTACAGACAAGGTAATTTGACCATGTATATTTGGAATTTAATTTAAAAAATGCTCTAAAAAAATTGCCTTCCTAATTTATGGTAACATACTACTTTATTCCCTGCAAATTGTTTAGTAGAATATTTTAAATAAAAATTAATGTTCAATAAAATTTCAATATGTAACTCAAATCAAAACGACAATAGTTAAAATAATTATATATAACATTAACACAAGCTAAAAATATTAATAATAACGTCATATAAAACCATAAATGTTTGGTCCACACTATAATAAACAAAGAATATTGGATTGTAAAGAAGGCTCAATCTTTTGATTCAAACGGAAAATCCGCTATAATATTGCAGTTTCAAAATAATTTTGAAACTGCACCAAAAATATGGAAATGTGCGTGTCAGCTACAATAATATGTAATTTCCCAAGAAAGGATCCTGAGCATCAGCACAGACCTCATATTTACACCAATTCTCAGAACGGATAGTGAGCAAGTGAGGAGAGACGTGACAGCCGGAACGCTGGACTCGAGAAAGAGGAAATCTCGGTGTGGACCAAAGAATCTAGAGCGAGCGACAGAGACCATCACTTTATGTTAAGGGAGACCTCAGCGCCAGAAAGAAGAAAGGATGGATAACATTTGGGATAAATTGGTTCAGAGAGAGACAACACCATAAATCTACAATGGGTCCCGGGACATGCTGGAGTAGAAGAGAATGAAAGACGGACGAAGTTGCGGCAGAAGAGAGGAACAGTAACCAATCTAACATCTCACTACTCTACTCCACAGCAAGGATTAACATTAGAGCCAGAGCTTCTCAAATCTGAAAAGAAGATCTAAACAGCGAAGCAGAGGAGTCAGTCAGCAAAAGAGATAGAGGCGAAGGCATGGTGACTATGAGCTGGTGCTGGTAAGTGAGTGAAGGGGGTAAGCCACCTAAGAAATTCGCGCTCGAAGATCCAGGCTTTGCGGAGAAGAGGACTTATCACCAACTCAGGTGTGGGAAATGGAGAAGCTCCAGTGCCTATATTTTGGTAGCTTCAGGGCCAACCAGAACATCATAGACATTAACTGCCAAAATTACCACACCCCCTTTAGGGTAAGACATCTGCTCTTGGACTGCCAAGACATTGCAGAGGCAGTCTACTGAAAAAGGATTGCTTATGGGAACCGGATTCAACATCACATGAACTATTCTGCTCATTTAAGAAACTTATGAACTTTGTCGGGAGACTGCCTGACATGCTCCTCCTAGCGCATGTACTTCTATGAGTGCTCAGTTCCTTATTGTGAGCTCTAGGCCGACTTAAGAAAAAAGGAGTGTTAAGTAGCATCGATATGCAAAGTTAGCCGGATGGGCCGTTGAAAATTCATTTTGAAGTACCAAAATCACTTGCTAATATAGTAGGGGTGGCATATCAGTTCAGTGATATATTCTGCGACAAAGGTGCTCCCTCAGTACTGCAATCCAAGAATGGATGAGAATTTACGAGCAAACTTGTTCAGAATCTAGAGCTGTGGCCTAATGGTCGTTTAGTACACGACAAACACCATCATTCGCAGAGCCAGGATCAGTCGAATGAGCCAAGCGATTCTTGCATTCTGGCAGAAAGATAACGGTCTAAAGGACTCATGCGTTTTGTGAAGTGGGAGAAATAAACCCAGCATCATTCTGGTATCGGCAGATCTCCATACGAAGCTTTTTATAGTCAGAAGCCACAACTCGGCGTGGCTGCATACAACCTACTAGAAGAAGTGTAGTCGAACCTCTTAACTGAAGAGCAATTGGAAGAAGCGTTTAATCGCACTGCAATTGCGACATCCGACGTGTCAGCTGAAGAAGAACTCGAAGAACAAGCTGTCTAAGGCGCCTCCCGTGAATCTCAGTTTGAAGGTGCTGTTAGTGCTGATTGTATATTGACAGCCAGTGTGAAGCATCAAAACAGACACAGGAACATCAGGCAAAAAGAATGCCGTAAGACGCTTCAAACCTGCAAAAGTTGGAGACACTGTGATGATGCCAATTCCTCTCGTTGATCGTGAATTTGGTGAGTTTCTCAACGCTAACAAAGTTATTATTTCAAAAGACGATGCTGGTTTCTACCAGCTTGGAACGCCTCATGGTATCAGTAATACACGCGAAATCAATTTTCTCCCTGCGAAGAATAATTCATCAAGCCCGAGGAAGTTCCAAGGGACAAAGAAATGGGACGAGGGGGCGAATGTAGAGCGATGGGATTCGGTCAAGGCTGTCTTAAATGCCTATACAAATGCGGATACAATGGTTTAAACGTTGCAAATGCAAAGAGAACGAGTCTGCAATAGTAGATGTATATAGTTGCACAAATTGCTGTAATAAATGAACTGTCTTATAGTTTTCAAATTTATGTGAATTATTTTCATTTTATTAATCTTGCTAATAAACTTTGAATGATATTGAATACAATTATCTTATGCTTTGCTTTGAAATTCATTAAAGCTGGAAGAATTGTAAATATATTAATTTCAGGCAGTTTCCACACACATGTTCGCTTATTTCAGGCAATTTGAAATATGCCGAATGCACCTAGCAATCTGTAAAAATGTGACATATTTTATACATTGTTTGGTGCATTCAGCATATTTCAAATTTACCGTGGCTTTTTGGATATTGCCAGACTTGACAGATTACCGGTAACACATATAAAGTATAAGTATAAGTACCTATCAATATATGCACATATAAATATTTTAAACGAAGCTTTAAAGTAAATTAAAAGGGTAACATGAGTGTAATTTGACATTTTCCAACCAAATTTACTTGAAACAATATGTTTAAAGTGTGTTTAAATGTGTGTTTAAGCGAATGTAAAGTGCGTTTCATTATCTTTAATTTGAAACCAAACATGATACAAAAAGTATATTTTTACACAAATTATTGCATTTATCTTCGTAATTTATTTGCTTACATATAACATACGCATTTATACTTATTACATACCCATGCTAGATATTACTTTTGCTAGATGAGGATATTAATAAGTGGATATTTAATTTAGTATATATTGACAATTTGTAAAAAAGCACTAGGTACTATTTAATATACTATACTAACAGAAATACTCTGATTGTTAGCAGATGGCACTGAGTAGTGATTATACCTATATTAGATGAAGCAAATGAATCGAAATTATATTGAACTATGTTGAAGTAGTTTTGCTATACTAAATTCTCGCGTGAAAACTAGTTTATTTCTTTAATGTTTTAGCTTTGTATATATTTAAACTGCATACATTATTCAGTTGATGTATTTAAACTATGGTTAGGTACAGTTGATATTAGATAAATAACAATGTTCATATATTAAACTAAAAAATCGATGCTCTTTTAGCTTTTTTTAAACCCATGGACATTTATTGCATTATTAAAACAAGCATAACGGATTTTGTTTGACATATAAATATCTAAATATAAATAGATATTATGCTAAATTATATGATATAGGTACCTACATATTATGCTAAAATGTGTCACATACATATTTAAGATATTATACTCTCTTCGCGATTCAAAATTATTCTTTAGTTGTGGTATTTTATAGCGCTCAGATATAATTCCACATAACCGCCTTTCCCGTTCGTAATAGCTCTTGCTGGACTGCTTTGAGGCTGTTGTTGAACCTTCAGTTATTTCGAGCTAACACTTTTGCAACAGAAGAAACCCTCTAATTCAATTAATATCTGAGCATGTGTGTACACACGACATGTCAACAACAAAAATTATCTCTAATACAACATTTATGTGCACTTGAACTGTAAAGACATTTCCGTATACTAGCTATATTGAATTGCAATATACATATATCTGTGGAAAGATATGTTTCGTGGTCAACTTATAAATAATTTTATATTATATTCATATAAAATATACAAACTTTTGATTCTGAAGAAAAGTGAAACGGATATATTTCTACACTAAATTATTAAAAGCGTATATTAAGATTACCGTAGCAAAAGCATATCTCCATTAAATAATACATTTGATTACAGTTCAGTAATAACTTAACATGGTCTTAAAATATCACAAATATCCATTTGGTCCAAATTTTTAGAATAGTGAAATGTGTATAGGAGTCCAATGAAGTAATAATACTGTTCAACAAGAAAATATCGGTGAATATAATTATCATAGAAATATAATATAATGATTAGTTAATTTATGCACACACGCACCTATATACACATATTTGATCAGTTAACTTATAGTCAAGAGCATGATTATCTAATATATAAATATTTCAGGCCTAAATCCATTTCGATGAACGAACGTCATAAATAGGCGGTAATTTATATGTGTTCACTTGATATTTACCACCACATGACACACAATCATTACAGTTTCTACGCTTCTGTCTCCACCGCTGCAGAAATGAATAACCCAACGCCGCGACAGTATTATGAGCCAACTCAACCAACTCAAATAGAGTGAGAATACTCACTCCCAAATACAAACCTAATATTCCCCCAAGGTCAGAAATAAGATTCAACCATTGGTAGTGCAAACTCACCGTTTGCAAAGTTGAGAAAATCTCTTTTCCACGAATTCTCACCTGCGAAATTGTGTTTCGAAAATGTAAATTCTGTTTGCGCTCGGTAATGTTTAACACTTTACGTTGATTACGCAGATACCACCATCCGGGAACGGAAAGATTGTGCGCCTTTCGCTTCAGATAAGGTGGGCGGATATACTTCTCCAGATTCTTTTCCAATGATCGTTCCTGAGGCCACGGCAGAAGCGACCATAAAGGAATGTAGGTTTGACTGATGCAGTCTATGTGATCTCGGCACTCAGCATTAGCAGTAAGTGTGTAATTAGTTAAGGTAAATAGGACGTAACAACGGTATCGTTCAATCAATAAACTGTCCTCGATTCGATTATCAGAAATATTGAAACAAGAAGGATAATTTTCTTTGATTTCGGGTAAAATCATTCCATACGTTAGCCACATATCAAAGCAACCGCAATAGTTTATAAGGAGACGCTGTATGGTAGTATCGATACAGATTTCATAAGGATCTGATCGATTGATGTATTGATTAGGAAATAATGGGGAAATGAATGTGATGTTTTCCGTATAGCACGGACGGCGTGGAGTCGTTTGAAGCTGCATTCGTGTCATTTCCAATGCTATATTGTAATAGTACCCAGGTCGTATACAGACACTTCGAGTCTCCAAGTTCGGCTTAGTTCCAGGTTTTGTGAAGAAAAGTTTCAGTCCAAAATGACCTGGATGTTTGACATTAAATGCTTCAAGCACATCATGATAGGATACATCCTCATCGTCGTCTGAATAGAGAACTAGATCGACACTTTCCGATGAAAAGTCCATATCTTTGGATGATATGGAGAGTTTGAAACAATAGAAATGCTCGCGGTCATAGGACAGTTCAACCTGTTTGAGAACATCCAGTTCCTTTGTTTCCATTACAAAAATACTGACCACTGTCTGATAGAAGCGATGTGAAATTAGGTCAAGCATGCTCTTACTATATGTAGTTTCCCAGAAGAAATGACTGTCTGGGGTTAGAGGACTTGTCGAGTTGACGCCACTGTTCTCGACGATTCTTTTCTGCCTTTGAGTGCAATACTGAGACTTTTGTAGAAGGGATTGCAGTGGAATGGATTTATTCTTGAGGAGAAGTAAAGTGTAGGATTGAGCAATAGGTGTATTGTGACAGATAAATACATCAGGAAACTGGAATCGGAGACTACGAAGGTGAGAATGGGTGACTAAATTAAATTTGTTGTACTTCTTAACAAGCAAGCTAGCATGAAAGACAAAGGCAGTGACGGCGAGAACAAAGGCAACCAACCATATAACTCGCATAAGTCTCGAATTGGCCGTTACGACACGGGGTAGGCCATGAGAAGTTGTGGCAATGATTGCTTCTTTCATTAATGTATTTGACATTGTGTTTACTCGAATTGTATTCTTCCTCTTTACTGGAAGCTCCTGGTTGTACTAGCCGTATATGAGTAGGGGATACCATATGTGTAGTTTAATCTCATACACCTGCTCAAATTATCGGTCTAGAGTTTTCATATTTGACTCTGAAAGAAGACTAGATATTGCACTGGAAGAGAGGAGATTGATAAATGTTGGCTTAATTTAGACACGGACTGTTGCGCTGGTTGGGGTTTGGGTGTTTCAGAAAAGTCAATGTTCAAATTAGTAATGAATGACACAGGCAATTTGTACAGCCAAAGCCGAAAATGTTTTCTATCTTTGCTAAAAAAGCGTAGGGATATTTGAAATCAACAATCGGATTGATCTCAATTATACAAATCCAGATGTAACATTTAAGTATACGGAGGTTAAGCGATCAAATTCTTCAGAACACTGGATATAGGGAATGATGAAAGAATTACTGGCCTGCTTGAACATATTTTTCCGTTATCCGATTTGATTGAAAGGTCGTATAAATATCAACAACTGTATCCATAACTGTATATATGTAAAATTTTATTCAGAAATATGAATTAAATTATAGTCTGCGTGCGAGTAAATGTAGATGTCAGCAAGAATAGTCGATTCTAATTAATAAACCAAAAGATAGTTGTCAATTAAAAGAAACACTGTTCTGTTGGGTTTAAAAATGATGTGGTATTTCGTCAAACTTTCTCCTCGTAAAAATAAACACGTGTTGTGCTTTTTCTCACGCAAGGTGACAATAAATAAAAGTTGGGTTTTCTGGGCCTACTATAGAACGAGTGTAGCTTTTGTGTTACCAATAGTTTCACTCAGGTGTCTGATTCTATTTAACGCCAGTGTTTTATTTAAACACATTTCTTGAGATAATTGTTGATGTTGCCTCCATTTGTAAACTAATAGTATCGGTGTTTACTCCTTCGGATACACTATCTCCAATGAATACGCTTAGAAAACAAATGTTTCTTTGTTCATGTAGACGAAATATAAACAAAGGTAGACAGACACAACAGTTGGATAATGAGTAACCTTCTACTTTTTTAAATAGTTAAGCATAATTATTCTTAATAAGTGATTTTGAATTCTTTATAAATTTAGTTATTAGTATAGAAATATATGTATTATAAAAATCCGTTGTTTTTTACTGTGTTAAGCTATCAATATTTTTTAATACATAATATTGGTATAATATTAGGAAATACAATTTCTGACAAACTTCATATTATTATTTTAATTTTTGCAAGCTATTCTACCGAGTTCTAATGTATTTTAAAATCTATTAAAAGCTAAGTTTTCACATTTGCATTACGCCCAAAATAGTATTCTTATTCGTAACCCGCGGAGGCGCCTAATCTACAAGTCCATAAGGTAGTATTGTAGTGAAAGAAGCAGTAGTTTGTTGTAGATACTGCACATAACTATAAAAGTGTCTATTTTTAAACTAAAACTAGCAAAAACGTTGATAGGAGTTTCATATCTCATTTAATTCAACTTCTCCCATCAATTTCATTAACTTTACCAATGTATAAGAAGAGTTTTCTAAATTAAAATTAAAATTATTTTATTATTTATGATGTTTACCATAAAATAGCGTCAATCAAGAATGTGGTAGCCTTGAAAAGGCTGTTATCGTGTTCTTTATGGAGGAAAAGATGTTATTTGAAAAAAAGAGCCTCAGTAGTCAATAGAGCCACCCCTTGCATCAATCACAGCCTGGATACATCTCGAAATCATTCTTCGTTGATTGGCAGGAGATTACGCTGGAGTCAATCAGAATTCAGCTGCGCCTCAATGTCTCCCTACCCAACCCCCTCAGTACATGCGAACTTCACGGTCTCTCTACTCAACCTCTCTGAGTGCACTTAAGAGTATACATTTAGGGAGTTAAGTAATCATCTTGTCTCTATAATATCATTAAACAGTTAGGTATCTTAATATTCGAGTATATTATATATGGGTGTATTGCTATAGATACCCTATTAACTAAAATTACATTGGCGGATCCAGAGAGAGAGGGGGGTCCGGGGGGTCTGGACCCCCCCCCCTCTGGACACCCTTTTACATTGGTGCCCTTTTCCTTTTTTGAGTAAAAAGATAACATGTTATTAATTAAAACTATAAAAAAAACTATATAGGCAAAGGAGTAGAGGGTCCTATACGAAAATAAAATGTATCTTTTCAAGAATATTGTGCCTTTATTGAAAATAAAATGCCCATTTAAGAATATTGATGCCTTTTCTGTGTATAATATAGTGTATACTGCCTATTCGAAATGGGGCGACTATGTTGCTATAATATTTAGCTCAAATAATAATGTGCCCCTTTGAAAATTGAAGTTACACTAAATCAAAGTGACCTAACTAAGATAGATATCAAAATTATTTTATTACATCATTTTATTTGTTTCGTTAATAATAATGATATTTAGATCATTATTTCCAAAGGAATAATAGTCATAATTTTATAATAGTAGTGCGACACTCCATATAATGAATCACTGATATTTCAAAATATCACATACGCAAGCCTCCTCGACATATTTTGGAACAATCAATATTATATGTACCTGGGCAAGAATATGAAAAAGTAGACAATTGCATATTTAGGGTGTCTTCAGTGTTTGACATTCATTTGTACATTTACTATGAAGTAAAATGAAGTAAAATTGGCATAATATTAAATTTCCCAAAATTCTGCGTTCAGTAATACCAAATTTATATATACTGCTATATTATTTTATGCTTAAATTTTGCTTCGAATTCTGAAAAATCTTGAAAAATCGATGTCCACCCACCAAATTGTAATTTGGCAAGTGATCTCGTGACACATTAATATGTATTTAGTAAGCATCTAATGACATATTTAGGTATAGCTATGTATAAAGTATATGACACAGAAATATTGTGTCCAAATCGTTGTAACTTTCGATTTGAAAAAGTTATTTGCTAAAAACAAATGTCCACGGTTTTAATGTTATTTACGACACCTCTCTTCTAAACCATATTTTGTAATAAAGATAATGATTATCATGCCACAAAATCATTCTAAACTAAGCAGCCCATCACAAAGACAATTTTTAAAACAACTATATTAATAAATTATTTATATTTTTCAAGGCGGAAATTTTCAATAATCAAAAAGTGTTGCGACCCTTTTAAGAAATCTAACATTCATCACTAATTTTGCAAACAAAAGATTGTAGCAGTGGATTTTAATTCATATTATTCTATAGACAACCCTTCAATGTTGTTCTAAACGTAAAGACTGGTCTTTAATACTATTCTAGACGTCACAGGGGCACTATATATAAGAAAACATTATTTACGACACCTGTAATTTACGACACCCTCAAATTTAAACTGACTTATTGACAAAAGAACATCTCATTTCCAATTTCTTTTGGAATAGTTTTGTATAATATATCTCATAATCTTCCAAAAAATCACTTATCCGGACCTCCCAACTTGGTATTTTTACAAAAAATTCCACAATATTGAAATTGGAAGTTTCATTTAAAAGCTAAAATCTTCAATATATATCTGATAAATAATAATAAAACTAGTGTTCAGTTGATATCTGAAGAGTATGACTAAAATAAAAATATATAAAATAACGTTCAACGGTGTATCCACTAGACATAAAATTGAATTAAAGGTGTCGTAAATTACACGTTTTTGTCAGTCTAAAAGATGTATTTATAGATTTCATTATTGATGGAAATTAGTTAATGATTGCCATTATTTTTTTGGTTTTCTTGGTACACGTCATTGACATCGTAATTGATATCTTATTTTTACCTTATTTAGATACAAAATTTCATAGAATACGTATGGTAAGTAATCGTTTGTTTAAATATGTGTTATATCTATGGCTATAAAATTCGTAGATTTAACACTACAAAATATTTTATATCCATAGAAATCTAAATCAATAGGTAGCATGTCACAGGTAATCTACATTATAGCATAAAGCTCTAGTACAAAGATTTACATTATAAATATAATCTCTATGACAAGTGCTTAATTGTTGACAAAATTAAAACAACCAACTTACCATATGTATTGTAAATGAACTGAATCAGCATTATTTTGTATATATTTTAGATTGAATTTGTCAAATTATTTTTGGTGAGCAGTGTTTCTATGGATAAAATACATTACCTATTTTTATGATAACATTTGGCTTAGAAAGAATAGCTAGGTACTGAATTTTTACTGGTATTTTGAAAGGGGTGTGCTCTGAAAATTTCAGGTGGAGTCCAGACCCCATCTGACCCCACCATGAATCCATGCCTGGACAGTGACATGGTTTGGGAGGGCATTGTAAGAATGCCACATGTCCATTATAATTCTGGTACCAGGAAGGACATGCACTTGAATAATAGGAAGGAGTGTAGCAGCTGTATGATTGGGAACAACAACCATGCAAGCATTTAGAATACCTCTCTGCACCTTAAAAAGAAACCAATGAGAAGCTCCAGGATAGCCTCTGTTGTACTTCCATTGAAAATAAAGACTCATCAATTTCAACCACCTCGCCTGGTCCACCCATCAGCATTGGATGATCGAGGAAATACTTACATTCAATGTCTCAAAAAAAGTTGAACCAATTGACGATTGTGTGCTGTGACTGGATATTACATTTCTCACAAATGACACTCTGTTTGACATCTATTGTCCACCAATAAATTAGTTCAATTACTATTCCCACTGGCAAATGAGATCCTACAAAAAAGAGTCTGAGAATTGATTTCCAGCATTTGCAACTGGCACAATACCAACACTTTCCATCTTGTGCAGCAATCTGATTTGTGTACATCATTGGTCGGTTATTACACTTCCCACATTGCATCTCATTGTGGATCAAACCATTGGATGCTAAATACATTAGGGCA
>JAYRBW010143967.1:0-14862 GCA_036023295.1 Invenusta paracnida | reverse complement strand
ATTTAATAATGGCCCAATAAAATAACATTAAACTTAATCTAAAAATAGAATCCGGATTTTCCGATATTATTTACGTTAAACTTAATCTAAAAATATAATCTGGATTTTACAAAATTATTTGTGGAAGATTCCAGCGTCATATAAAACTGTAACTGGACTTTATGCACACCCTGTAATATGCAGTTAAAGTAGTTTACATAGTAAACTAACACTTATTATTTAAAACAAAGAAATTTAAGATTAGTTAGTACAAAAAGTGTCATAATACATGTCAATAACAAATGTTACGCATATTTATAATTTCGAAATTATAATTTAAAAAATTACTTTATTGGTGTAGCAATTTGAACAATTAATTTTTTTAAATATAACAAGTAGATACAAAACTAAAAAAACATTAGTGTGTGCAACCACATGTTACAAAACCCTGCTTGAATAGTTATTCGTGTGCTAGAAAATGTACAGATTTAGACAAAGAACACTGCACTATGCCTATATACGTTTCATTATTATGTATATATATCTATATAACAGCACGGTCTACCACAGCCAAGCTGTCAAAGTGTATTAGTTAGTACTATTTAAAACAATATACTGGATAACAAATACATTATATCAATGATGAAGCCCAGAAAATGACGTGCGTGAAAAATAGCATAAATATCGTATCACAAAATTTGAAACATGAAACCGAAAAAATGTAACCAAATTGAACGTGCATTCTGATTGTCAATGGCTATTATTTTCTTAATATAGTCCATGTTCATTCTTTGTTCCATTAATGCACTAAGCTGCTACGAAGGATATTATTTCTTAATCATGAGTAACACAAAGTCCTTTTAACTATTAACACATTTCTATTTATTAAGTGCTAATAGTGCAATACAATAGTCTTAATAATAGCGTCCCTTAAAAAGAATAGATACACTTATTGACATTTTGCTTGAAAATACAACCTGGATAAATTACTTATTAGGTATTACCTGTTACAATGTTAAGAAAATCAATAACTAGTAACTATAACAGTTATCTTTATTATCATTTAATTACTTGTATAATCATTTATAATAATAGTCATATTATTATTATGCAATAATATATTCATACTATATTAATAATACTGATATCCAAAAAATGTTATCCTATTATAATATCCAGTTATTCTAAAAAATCAACTACAATCAAGATACAGTGTCGCTAAATCCTAATTCTCTATTTTTCGGGTTACCCAAATATTTTCGAGCCATATTAGAGTAACTGTAATTAAGTGTAATTATAAAGCATATATTAATGTTTAATACAAATTATAATATTATACATATATGTACATAGTATAGTGTATTATAATTATAGAGCACAAATGTTGAATTAGAGAAATTTTATTATGGGACATATTTGTTCATTAAAAACCACACTATAATATGTACATGATAATCGTTACAAAAAATATAGATAAGTATGAAACAATAAAAAACAAATCAACGAAAATTTATTTACCAGTATGAAGTTTGTATGGATCATTATCTGTATTAAAATTCCGGTTTATGACATTTTCAAAATGGCGATTGGACAGATTGTTTCTTTGATTCAAATTTTTCTTTGTCTTTTAAAAGAAGCTCCAATTCCTCATCCAGTTAATTAATTTTTTTCATAACATTTTCTTGAACTTTCAATAATTTATCTTTTTAGGCTAAACTATTTTGATTTTCAAGTCTTTAGCAGTCACGCCTTCTGACATATCGGTCAGCTTTTGATTTTTCTTCTTCAAAAGATGCTACCAATAGCTTCTCCTGTTCCTTCGTTTTCTGAATTTCATCAAACCGCTTTTTGTTCTTGTATTCGTATGTTGTAAGCAGCATGAACATTAGAAAACTTCTGTAGCAACCTTCCTATAAGTATATTTATAGGAATGTGTATAAGAAAAAAATCGGGTTATTGGTCGCTCAGAATTCAGGTGACTGGTTCAAAAATCGGGTATTCGGGTCAGTTGCATGAAAATTCGGGTTTCACCCGAATTTGGGTCTATTTAGCGACACTGAAGATATAACACAATTATTTATGGATTATAAACCATCCATATACTTTTATAACTTAGTAATGTCAATATAAATTCATAAATAAATATTTGTTTTCTATTTAGTTCTATTTTGGGTAGCAATACAATTGCATAATCTTTTTTATCATTAACTAAATAAACTAGGCAATCTGACCTGATGCATGGATCGCCACATATCCTCAAAGCCGGCCATGTAGACAATGAGTCGTATCTGGTCTTCCAAGCGGTCTAACTGACACAGATTGAAGAGTAATAAATCCTCATCTGAGAGTGTAGCTTCGGGTTGGGGCTGATGAGTGGTTGCGTACTCCCGGTACATTTCCATCTCCTCCCCTGTGGGAAGGTGGGGAAGAAGACGTTCTGCTACGGGAGCTGAGAGGGCCAAAGCTTCTACAGACCGCCGTAAGAAGTCCATTGTCAGCCGCTCCGTCTCCAGGAAGTGAAGTAGCGTGGTCAGCATTCTGGGGAAGAATAAATAAAGATACACCAATAAGCTGGTCAGCTCAGGCAGTGGAAAAATCGATAAAGCGAGGATTAAAAACAATAATTTTATCAATAATTAATAACAATAATTTATTTACAATAAATTATCAACAATAATTTTTTTATCAAGCTAAAGACAAATGAATTAGTTACAAAGAAATTACGACAGTTCGGATGTTTCTCGAATGAAAAATAAAATACGGCATTATCAAATTTATTGAATGTTAGGTTCTTAAGTGTTTAGTACGTAATTACTATGTTAATTAATTTCTGTTTTAATATTAGTAATTCTTACATATAATTCTTATGTAATATATATATATATTTATATCTAATAATTATATTCACCAGCATGCACATATTTATAAATGGACACAATAGGCCTGTTTTCATTATCATTAATTTACTAGAGTTGGCATCAATCATCAAGTCACATTTCTGTTCATGGCTCGATGATCCTATTGCATTATCTATGTAATTTAAAATAATATGTATATAGACACGTAATAAAATAAACATATATAATAGGAAAGGACTAACAAAATTTAAGTCAAAAGGAGCCACAGAATTCAAACCATTATTCTACAATTCGAGCAAGCAGTGAAATAAGGAAAAAATTAAAAGATTTACATAACGGCTTGATTTTTTTTCGTGAATGGTAGTGGTAATCTATACTTATATTTTACAAACAAATAAAATTTCGAGACAATCTACATAATAGAACACAATGAACGTATAAATTGTATGAATATAGTCAAAGAAAATGAACTAAATGGACAGGTGGGTATCTTCCGTAAGTGCAATATATTAAAATTGTAAGCAAAATATTATTTATAATAAATCTAATAAAGCGGCCAGATGTCCTAATTGTGCATTGAATTTGTTAGGGATATACCCATCTGGTAATTACTATATTCCGTGACTATAATAATAAATTAAGTTGAATTAGCGGTAATGTCCACAATATATTGACATCTACGTAAAATAGTACAGAATATAATATTATTAACATAGGGTGATAATTTTATATTGAACTATAAAGTAAAATACAAATTGATAACAAATACTGCATCTATATTTTTGGTTTCAGATTAATTTCCTTGATTTCCGGTTAACTTCTTTACAATCGCCAATAATATAAGAAGACAAGAGAACGAACCTGTGCCTCTCCTCGTCAACCAAACTGGTCTTATTGGGAGGAAGTTGGCGTGACACAGAGGCATCCACCTGATCAAATCCGTTCACCTTTCTCTCGACAACCAACTCTCCTTCTCCGCCTGCATGGAACATCTTCTCGAAGAGGTGGAAATCGATAGAGCGCTTAACCTCGGCTAGATTATCTAGAGAGGCGAAGAGGGTCCCGGAGAGGTACTGGGGCCGTAGAACAGACCAGCTGACGGGAGGCAGCTTGCAACTGGCCGGCTCGAGTGTGGGGAAGGTGGGAAGAGGTGGTAAACTGGAGAGAGGCGGAGGGGAGACGCAGGCTGGACCCGCTGTTTGTTGCAGGGAGAGCTGAAAGGACAAAGGGGGTGGAGAGTGGGTTACTAGGTTAGATTAATTGTTTTTTACGCTTTAAAGCGATTACTAAAGCCATTGCAACAGACTGAATGTGTCCAGTGTGGCATGATGTTAAAATGGCAAAATAGTTTTTGGATGACATACATATTAGTTAGCATTCGTGTTTTTCTATTTATACATAAGTATGAATTTTTAATACCTCTTCCAAGTGTAATTATGATTTCAAATATTTAAATCTAGAAACCTTTAAACGGAATTATAAGCTACACAACTGTATTAAATATATTAGATATTGTAGAAGATTGAAAACCGAAGGGGAGATATAAAACTATGTGGGCTAAATTTCTTGCCAAAATTCCTATCCCTAGTAGATATTAATTATACGTATACGAACAAACAAACAGTGCATTTTATCTGGTTTACACAAATGCAATAATGTTATACCTCGCTGCATAGAGAAGTGGCAGGAGCTTATAATGTTACCGGTAATTGTGAAAAAAAATTAATTCAGGGGCAGTCCATAAATAATTAAAATTTTAAATGAAAGGAATTTTAGAAAAATTCTGTGTGAGATTTATCTATTTACGTTAGCTATACGTTAACGTTATACGTTTTTGCTAAATTTTGATTCTCTGACCCCATGTGTAGTGTATCATTATTACCACATTTCTCCCTTGTTTAAGATTAAAGGCATTATGTAATCAGTCTAGTTTCATTATTTCATTTATTAATTCTCCTACTAGTAATACATTTAACCCGCAATAAGAATACACATAATCAATGTTCTAATTGTTGATTATTTTTTGTTGATCTATTGTTGTAGATAGAAAGTAATTCTGAAAAACAGATGCAACACACGTACCTGATGTGGGTCCCCTGCACCATCCATAGCATGCATGGATTTGGCCGGAGATCTTCGGGGTGGGGGAATTGGCTGCGAGGCCAAATTGGCCATGCGGACCTCCTCCAATTGGACGAGAGCTGCCTCGGCCTCACTCGCTGACGCTGCAGCTCGGGTTTGGGTGGCCGAGAGGTCGGCTTGTAATTGAAGGATACGCTGCTCGAGATCTTTCTCTCGGTCTGAGGCGCTGCGGTCCATGTCGTCGATGCGTCGTTGAAGGGCTGCAGTCATGTTCTTCTGTTGATCTTCCCTGGCCTATAATCGGAGGGTGGATGGAGATAAAGAGATGCACTTCTACTTAAGGTTGGTTTATACTTTTTGTCTAAAACATTTTGAAACGTTAGACATTATTTGAAATGTTATTGAAATAATTAAATATTTTATTTGAACATTATAAGATATTATTTTAATTTAGTATTATACAGCATATTACTGTCATTGTATGTGTCAACAGTCATATTATTATGTTGTGTTGTACCAACTTCTTAAGTACTATCTATTTTTCTTTAATAATAAAATGTGATTGCCTATTAATCCTTGTTTTTAAAAAGAACTAATCAAATATATCAGCTAAAGATGCATTAAATTTAAAACGAATACGAGTAAACTTTATTCGAATGTTATTATTATTATTTATATCAACAGTATGTAAATTAACTTTACTTTACAAATTGTAGAATTTTAAATATAGTATAAAAGCCAAAGGTGATGCCATGCGTGCAAATATGTGATTATGAACTCGATAATAATAATGGTAGGGTGTTATATAATATCAACCCATATCTAAACGAAGACATCTTAATCTACAGAGTCTTTCAAAAGTTCGTTAGCAGCTGTATGTTACTATATTAATGTAATATAACTATCCCAATTAAACATATAAATACATTATAAACAGTATATTATTAGAGCACAAGAACAGTAGATCACATAAGCATTAATACAACATTCCTATTGGCTACCTGAATTTAATGCAGAGATGTACATACAACTGTTAACGGACTTTTAAAACACCCAGTAGCTAAACAAAATTACATGACATCTAGTAATAATACAGTTGAGGTACTGGATTAAACTGAAACGGGCGAAACATGAAAATTATTTAAAAACAGTAAGTTATTAATGAAAATATTACACAAGCAATACAAATAAGAACAGTTATTCCCTCACGAATCTACCACAAACTAATAAGTAATTATTTTCAGTTATAACATATAATACACTATGCATAATTTGTATTAGTTAGTATGAGTATATATTATAATTAAATACAAAATATACAAGTTTATGTCACTTAACGAACGTAAAAACAGTTGGTGTTACAATGGAAGATCTGTTATAACTATTATAACATATTCCTGTATAATTCAGATGTAGAAATTAATAAGTAAATACATGCTTGACTAGCGAGGCATATTTGTATAGTAGATAATATTACACAGACCAATAAAAAGACAAATTAGGAAGTAGGTAAATTGCACAATATAATTTGATTGTAACATGTCGGGGTAATTTTATTGATAAAATTGTAGAAAAGACTCCTATATAAGAAGTATTTTAATAACTTATATTAATGTTGATAGTAATGGAAATCGGGTTGAGCAAAGATTTCTACAAATAAATAGTGTGTATCTGCTTGTAATTTCTAATAATAATAATTTATTTTAACACAGAATTGTACAAAATCAGAATTAACATGAAAAATATATAACTAGTGTTTTTATTTTTAAATAGAAAGTCATACTTCATACGAAAACACTCAGATAATGTGCTCTAAAGTTAACACAAACACAAAGTTCAAAGGTTCTAACAGTAATATAAAAAGTAAAATTAAAAATAGTCATGCTAGTTAGCAATTAGTTGGCGAAATAATCAGATTAGTAGAAACGGAGGAAATGACACTAGATTAGAAAAGTGGACATTTTAATTATTTTAATCTGATCATTATGGAGACATTTTTTTTAAAACTATATTATAAGCTAATAAGGTGGGACAATATTTCGTAGGTATATTGCACACTATTTCATTTGACTAAAGAGGCACTGTAATTGAACCGACAGTAATTGGACAGAGAACCAACCAACAAATCAAAGCCGCAATACTGATGTCGCACCCCTTCCTCACCTTGAAATTGAATATCTCTGCCTGCATAACCGCGAGGCGTTGCTGTAATTGCTCTATCCGACGGCCCGTCTCCTCTTCCAAACTCTCCAATTGGTCTTGGGAATGTGCCACTTCTCTCTCTAATCGTTCGTTTTCTGCTACAAATGTTTCCTTTGTCTCCGAATCCTCCAGTAGGACACCACAGTCAACCAGGTTGTCGACGTATGCGTCTGCCTGCCGATTCAGTCGGTCACCTGGGCGCTCCTGCAGCTTCTGCAAATTTTTTAATAAATTGAAATAACATACACACAGAAAAAAGTTATGTATCGGTTAAAATATATTAAAATCAGTACCTACTCCACTTATAGTCATTGAATAAAAAGATAAAAAAATCAAAATATAACTTTATAAAATAAATATGTATAACGGTTTGTAAGAAATTTAGAAAAAATTCTTAATCAAATTGGTTAAGAAAATTCTTAGGAATATTTGAAATATTTAAATAATGAAGAATATTCATTATTAAAAAGTCAATTAATTAGATTAAAATAAAAAGGTTTTTTAAAAAATCGAAAGAGATGACATTTATAATTTTGTTGTCATATTATTTAAATTATGGAAATACATGAGATGTTATGAATTAAGTAAATAAAACACAGGGTGTTATTATATCCTGTTATATTTTCCTCAAATATGTTAGTTCTTCAAGTGTCGAAAAAACGGCAAGTTTGTAGTTCTTTGAGAAAGTAACAAAATATTCATTTTGTACATGCTAACGTCAATATTTGCGCATAGTATAATGTAGAGACAAGCTAAATTGTGATATGAAAGGAATCAATTATCAATATGAAGGAATCAATTGAAAAAATAGAGATGAAAGAATTTGAAATTTTATTTAGAACATTGTTGATATATAATAAATATTTAAAATTTATTTTTGCTGATAAGAATCAATTGGTACAAGGGGAAATAAACATATATATTATACATAGTATTATTAAAGCGAAATCAAATGGTGCTTTAATTAATAGCGAGTAACGTATTTAATTTGTCACATAGAATTTGTTAATTACAATTATAATAGTTTTATAATATCAGTCAATGAAAACAAATTCATTTATTTTAAAAATAACTATAATAAATAAATTCAAGTTAAAATTATAATATAATTTTTTTTAAACGAAATTATTTATGCAAATTAAAATTAGCCTGTTATATTTATGTTATAGCTTGTTACAGAATTAAATAAATTGTTTCGTGTATAATTTAGTATCGTTAAATTCGACAATTTACATGAACTAAAACGTATAAGAAGCTTTCGATTACTGATTTTAGATGTAGCTAACATAATATTTATAATGTCAGTGTCTTATTGAAGCTATTAAATTTAAGGTATTTATAAAATGACTCCAAATTACATCATAATAAATACTGTTTTATTTAAAAACCAAATAAAAATGTAGCAACACTTATAAAAAAATTATTAAATAAACAAACGACAACTAAAATCTAAAAAAATGATAATATTCCGACACGCCGATTATAGTACTATATCAATATTACATTATGTTTCCTACATATAAAAATTATGACCTGTTAGTGGTCAGAAATAATGAGTAGCTTAGATGGATAATCAACAAATTTTAACAGAGTAATAAAATAAAACGTTGGATAGTATTTCGTTCATTAACAAACAGATACTAGAATAATGGAGATATAGTACGATACCAACATAAAACGATTTGTGCTCTAATATTGCAAAATGTATTGAATTGAACTATATATGTTAAATAATAACATACTATTATTATCTTATATTAAGTCACTTTAAATTCTACATTTATAAATTGCAATATTGTAATATAAATAAAAAATTAAATTTGTAATAGGTATGTTGCTCAAGTTTTTAATATTGAACAAAATTACAGAATAAACTATCTCTTGTGCAAATCTAGACACAAATTTATAAAATTGTGTTAACATGAAAACCCTTAACACCTTAATAAACTCTTCAAGACCGAGCAATTTGAATTCATGTTGCAGATAGACGCGAAGGTTGATGTCTTGATCAACCGAATGGACGACGATGTTGAGGAATTGCATACACGACACCTGAAATAGTCAGTCACAAAATATAAAGTAAATCAAGTATTTTCTTAACAGAAGATCTTATTATATAAGTAAATCATTACGAATGTCACATTTATAAATCGTGTTAGTATGAATAAAAGGGCTGTGATTTTAGACATTCAATGTGAAAAAATATTTTCAACATTTTTGTAAACGAAATATTGGAAATGAAATACAGACATAAAGATTAATATTTAGACAATGCTTAGCTTCACATTCAATACTTTTTTGAAATCTATGTGGAGCACAAAGTATCTATAATACATATTAAACATTGAACAATAATAATATGCGATATGTGCTACTTTTATAAGTTCGACACACAAACTATAAAAATAATTAGAATTAATATAAACATAGTATCTGAGTTAATGTGCAGCATATTTTTAAAAATACAATGCTTGTTAATATTGAAAATTTACAAAACTGAAATCTCTTTAAATCCTTATCGGTTTATTTAAGTAAGAAACTAAAATTTATATTATCCAGATTAGGTAGTCAAAAATTTACACCTAAAAAGTAACAACAAGCCTTTTCTATATGTTTAAGATCTATTTTTGCTGTAATACTAATGTTATCGGACTCATAATTGGGCAGGACCGAGACAAATATACAAAAAAAACATGACGATAGGTCAATGACTAAGCATTTTAATGACAGACAGTTATAAATTTCAGCAAAAAAACTTCTTCAATATACATCATATTATTACACTTACAGGCTTCTTTAATTTATTAGTCGGAGTGTATATCAGCGTAACAGAAGAAGTAACAGGAAAAGAAAATACATAAAACACTTCCCGCTATATATTACATGCAAAATAATATACACGTGCTTATCCATATTTTAATGTCCAGCGTCTATACTACCATACAATATACTACACAGACATAATACTATAATGCATATTCTCAATGACTAAAACTGTCAAGACTAGCAGTGTGTATGTAAAGCTTTTAGTTACGTTTCTGGAAATTTGAACAACATAAGACGAAGAATGTAAGCAAACGCAAGAAAGAAAGTGGCACACCAATCTTGGACACAAGAAATCGTTCGCTGCTTTCTACATTTAGACGTTTCTTTCGATGTGAAAATCTCCCCTCTTTGTGCAGTATATAAACCTATTAAGCGTAAGTCTACTATCATTTAACCCTTTCAGTCATATTAAGGCAAACGAGAAAGAGGAAAAGAAACCAGACTTCGAGTGAGAGAGGTAATCACTTCGCCGTATGGTGTACGGTTAGATATAGTGAACAGGTAGGATAAGAAATGATGGACTACACAAAGCTAGACGGCACTAATAGACGTACCACTGTTTTTACCTCAAATTGGGTATATCATCAGTCTTTTTATATCATTTTGTCTTGCTATTTCTCAAACAAATCATGTAAACGTATATTCATTAATATTTTAGAAATGAATCTATCGTATAAATCATTCCAAAGTTTAATATCATGTCGTGAGATAGTAAATTTTGACTTTGTAATTCAAAATTAAACAAATTATGTCTGTAAAAGATTTGAAAATGAGAAGATCTTAACAAATTTTACCACAATTAATACTGAATAATTTTGAGAAGTACAGTTTGGAACATATAATTTAGTTTATATCAAATAATAGTAATATAATCATGTTTATATTATAATGTATGTAATATACATATTATAACATATTATGTACAATAATATTATTATCAAATAATAATATAAAAACTAAAACATTTAATGATATTGGTGAATATACATTATTTTGGCATTATTTTTGGAAGTTGACGATATTATTTTGAGGAAAAATAATACTGATGGTAAATTATTTTATTAATTTGTTATAAATGTTTATCAATTATTGATAAATTTGTGTTACCATGTAGTCAATGCTGTAGTTTTCCAAACTGAGAGTCTCATGATGACAGAAATAGTGCAAGAGTGTCTCGAATTTTCTATTTTCACCCGTGACACCTTTGAAATTGTCGAAAGCCTTCAGAACTGTATCATGTCCCCCGACAATGAGACAAACAGCTGCTAGCAACTCCAGGACAAGAGTTTTTGTTCTGTAAGTTGGAGGGTGATGAAAGGAGATCAAAATTAATAACAAAATAAAATTATTAATTAAATCAATTAGGTATTAAAATGAAACAAATAACAATGTAAATACATAATTATGGATATAAAGCCATAGAGAAACTTACTGATAATTTGGATGCAAAAGGCACAACGTAACCACATTGATTGCATGTGCGTGTTCAAAAGCCATTGAGCAACCTCGCTGAAAATGGTCATAACAATATAATATTTTATTTATCTACCTGAGATATTTTTTTTGATTGTTTTAATTAGTCACATTTTAAATAATTTTGTAAGACGGTAGAAGGCTATTAGACAAATTATGCAAATTGATTTTTTTTACATAAATGAGTTTTTAGATTTCATTACAAATAATAAAGTAGAGTAGAAAAAGAAATACTTGAATGTCATACTATATTTCCCGAAATGAAAAATATCTTCTAGTGTAAACATTAAATTTGGGCGACATGTTTCAAATTTACCTTCATTCTCAAGCCAAAGTGAATAAAACTGAGTACTCTTAATAAAAAAACTACCGTAATTATGGTAAATAATTACAAATGTTAAATTACATAAGATGTCCTCGTATTCTACTTTAAACAAGATAGACAGACAGTCAAACAATCCAGATTAGTATATACCTGATTGTTGAGTATGGCTCGGAAGCATTTAAGCCCGAGATGGAGACTGTCCTTCATGGCTTCGTTGGCAGGTGGGAGGCGGCTGGAGCGACCCAAAGAACGAGGTGGTGGGGGTCTTTCAGCAGAACTGGAGGCCGGGGAGCGCATGTGGGGGAGAGTGGAAACACCGGTCATCTCACCGAACCTGTTAGATGGAATATTTTGGTGAAGAGTAGTTGAATATAAGTATGTACTGTTTCATCTAACTGTTCTCGTTAATTAGTAGGTTACCAAAGTAGAAATAATTGTTTTGTCTTTTTAGACTGCATCGATTTACAATATTGAATTTAATATTATAAAGTCGAATTTATTCAATCCGTCGATACTATAAGTATAATCTAAATCTAATCGTGAATGAGAATATGGAATCTTTCGTTTAATGATCTGTTAATTAATTTTAATATTATACTTATCTCAAGAATGATTAATCCAATGTTATAAAAATAATGATCAAATAGAAATTTTCTTAAACTTTAGATTAAATGTCTTGTTAATTAAGCAAATACCAGCAAAAGAACAGGTGTATTTTTTATTTACAAAAAATTAAAAAAATGTTTAAAAAGAACATCTAAAATATTACCTGAGTAATGTATGAATTGTTTTAGACATGTAGTCTATCAAAACGTCTAAACCTTGATGATTCAAAAAGTCGTAAACCCAACTGAAAAAGATAAGAATTAAAATTAGAATTTGTTTTAACTGTAAATATTGAATAAAAATCATAAAAGTAAAAAATACTACAAATATATATTAACTAAATTTATAAACGAATAATGTAAGTATGTTTTGAGCATACACAAACATTTAAAGGCATAATATATGATACTCACTCAACGTTGTTTGTTCGCAAAGAAATTTCAGTAGCTGAGAGTACTTCTTTGACATTTTGTCCTTCGTCCTTCTTTTTTGATGTAGATTGCTATAAAGAATTTTAAACTTTTTTCAATATCTGATACATTCAAAGCAAAATATACTACAGAAATTTTAATTAAAATGTGCCATTTTTATTCTTAGATTGTAAGGAATATAATTTAAAATAAAATTTCGTTAATAAGAAATCAAACCAAAACTTACCCCAACACGACCAGATCGTAACCCTTTAATCAGGGTAACATAATGAAAAGCTGAGCACTTCGGATTATTCGACTCCTAAAAAGCCAAAATAAAAATAGTCTTACAATAATAATTCTTTAAGTATCTCAATTAACACTCCAAATGTTAAAGCAATTTACAAACTTACAAAATTAGAAAGTAATTCTCGTTTCTGTTTAGGATCTAGTTCTTCAATTTGTTGTATCCTTTCAGGACCAACATCCAGAGATTGCATAAACACTTCCCATCGACGTTCAAAGTCCTCGAGGGATTGATTATTCTGATTTTCACCTTCCCCATTGGCTGCATACTTGTACCGAGGGTAACGTTTGCTTTGTTTATTACCCATTAAAAAGACTAGAATAAAAAGTAATAATATTAAATGATTAGCATATAATGAATAAAAACAAAAAGTGAAAAACTTAAAAGAATATGGTTCAAAATTTGTTGGGATATGATTTATTTTTTCTAATATATTATTTAAATTGTTTAGAATTTATCACTTTAGTATTTTTCTGAAAATCTACTGCTCCCATACTGAACATATATGCATGTAAAAACTACAGGGTGCCCAATAGAAAACCGTAGGATTTTGAATTTCCATTCTGATATATAAATTGATTTGTTTGTGGCGAGTGTTTGTCTATGTTACACTGTATTCTTGTGATATTTAGTCCAATGTTCAACTAAGATGGCACCACATTTGACTGATTTTCAATGCAGTGTGATTGCTTGATTGAAGACAAAACAACCTTCTTGAGGCTTGACAAAGTGTAGCAAAATTCTGCCACAATTTTTTGATGACATTAGTGAGCATCAGTTTTATGCTGTATGTTTTAAATTGAAAAATGTTGATTTACCAGCTTCCAAACTGCATAAAAAGGAACAGGATGTAAAAAAACAATTCATTCACCAGTGAAACAAGAAGTGCAATGCTTAGCAGTTACTCCAGTAAACAGTCCTTGTCATGGACACGCAGTGCAGCCAACAAAAAATTGCACGTGCATTGGGCTTGTCAAAATGTTCAGTATTCAATATCTTGAAGAGAAGTCTGAAGGGTTACCATCGTGTTAAGTGTAATAAACTTACAGACTTGCATAAGCAATCACATATTTTAAAGTGCCAGGTACTCATAAATAAATTTGAAGATGATGACAATTGGAAATGCATATGGTTCTCTGGTGAGGCTTCTTTCAACATATCATCGCCTTTGAATAGACAGAACAACATATTTATAGAGGTTCAAGTCAAAACTCAGATACCTCAGGATCATTTAGTGGTTGAAATTGATAAACAACAACCTTTGGTAATGGCATATGGAAGTGTATCTTGGTATGGGAAAACAGAGCTACATTTTCTTGATGGGTTTGCTGAAGGTCAAGAAGGTACCTGTCTATCAAGAAAAAAAAAACCACCAATCAGAATGTATACCACAAAAATATGTGCCCTCTAATGTTGAGTGACATCAATGATAGCATGGATGGTGAAGAGTAGATTTGGCAACAAGATGGGATAAAACCTCATACCATGATAGCAACAGTCAACTGGTTGGAGAAGAATACACCTCAATTCATTTGTCCTTCTCAGTGGCCATCTAAAAGTCCTGATTTAAATGTCTTAGATTACTGCATTTGGGAAATACTCCTCCAAGAATTGCAGTCAATATGCACTGATGTTACCACTATCAATGATCTCAAAGCTGTCTTGCAAAATGCCTGCGCAAACATTGATCAGGAAGTAATTCGCAAGGCTACAGCATCATGGAGTTTGCATTTTAGGAAATGTTGTGTACATGATGGTGCTCATTTTGAACATCTGTGAACTGTAAGCTTATAA
>JAYRBW010143956.1:0-14862 GCA_036023295.1 Invenusta paracnida | reverse complement strand
TTTTGTTGATAAATGCTAATTACTATAACGCCATATTAGTTTGGCCAATCACTAAACTCGGGGCCAAAATGGCGACCCGAGTGAATACTCCCATCTAGTGAAGTATTAAAACAAATATCTATGATTTTTACTTATATAAATAAATAAATTAGTAGTAGGTAATTATAGTACGACTTGTCCTAGGTACAACTTGTCCAAGGTACGACTTGTCCAAGGTACGACTTGTCCCAGGTACGACTTGTCCCGGATTCGGTCCGGTGTATCTCGATACGTCTATTTATTGACGTTTGTTTACGTCTTTATGTTTATATGTCTATATAATGATTTTTCACTACAATATAGTACGCTTATAAAAATCGATTTCTATATAAAATGTTTAAAATCATTAACTTACATTAGTATTCGATTGCAGGAAATTCTGCGCAATCATGCGTTAGTCTATACTTGAAATGTAGATAAATTAACGGAAAGTATTTTAAAGAAAACTTGATTATGTTGCATAAACATTACGAGCTGTAAAGGAATATATTACATGTTATTCATTTAATGGAGACCTGAGAACAATAATTGTTTATTTGGCAAATGAATTACGTTTGTTTAATTGTAATAAGCTCAAGTAAGTATATCTATATCTACGAGGCATGAGTGATAAGCCATTAGGTGGCAATTTAGAATATACTTAGTTATTTACAATACACACAGGCACAATAGTTATCTCAAAAGTTGGATTTTTGTCTTATTTATTTTGGAATTAATTATCATGTTATGGCTAAAACATTAATATTTATCTCAAATTTACAGATGAACTTGAAAGTAACTATAAATAATAAATGCTAAATAAAAATTAACCTTCATAAATATGTAGAAAATAATAGAAAATGTATCTGTTTTATGGCAAATATACTGTTTTATACGAATATAAATATTTATAAGCTAACTCAATAAATACCAGATGTTTATCCATAATTGTAGTATTTATTCTTCAATAATCTATATTTTATCCTTAACCCTTGTTGACAAAAAGTGCTTTAAATGTAGATTTTAAAATTACACGGTTGAATACGGAGCAAAATATAGAAATACCTGCTCATTTAATAAATTCTGGAATATCTGAATACCTTCGCTGCGGTACATTTATTGAATTCTATTTCCATGAAAGAAAGTAAAAAATTTTTTGCAGGTTTATTAAATAAATAAATTCTTGCCCGTTCATTTATTAACGAATTCGTAAATAATAATAAATTCCAGAATTAATAAATGAACAGACTTCAAATATACTTAGTGCGCCATGAAATACAATTTTTTAAAAATTTATTACTGAACTTTTCTTATATTTCATATTATATTACATATATTTAAGTATTATTTATTTAAATTTTTTATGATACCTATCGTTATTCCGTACAATACGATATAACGGATAATAATATTATATTTCATATTTTTAATGCAATTTATTAGCTTATACATAAAAAAAAATAAAAAAAAGTAAAAAGTAAAATTGGATATAGTGGGCGCTTAATATTCTTTATACAATTTTTGGCTCCTCTCATACGTTTTTTGCTGGGATTTTTAAATAAATCAATTGAACAACATAAGTTTTTGTGACTTCCTCAAAATAAATGTTTATAACTTGTAGCGATATATTCACTAGACTATATCCATCAACAGGATGGTCACATGAAAATGTAAAAATCGATAAAAGTCTTATTTGGGTATTTATAAATTTCAAATAATAAATCAAATCACAAAATACAGTGACTTCCTCAAAATAAATGTTTATAACTTATAGCGATATATTCACTAGACTATATCCATCAACAGGATGGTCACATGAAAATGTAAAAATCGATAAAAGACTTATTTGGGTATTTATAAATTTCAAATAATAAATCAAATTACAAAATACAGTATAGATAGGTTTGCATACCGAAAATTAGGAAATATTGTTTCAAAATTTAGTAATTTTGTTTTAAATAATAAATGAACTGAAAAAATATTAACTCATAATTTTTTATCTATTTTCCATAAATAACAAGGATTTACTTTTTACCATTTTATTTTATTTGTAGAAAATACAAATATATTTAGACATTATTTTAAAATAATGAAATTTAATATAATTAACTGTTTATTCAATATATTTTCATGGTATATTTTCAAGATATATATTCAGTATATCCAATGTAAATATTTTCTAATGATACAATATTTCGTAAAATATTAATTACGTCGAAAATATGATTTTAATCATAAGATGATATAAAATATAAACGAATGGTATAAATAGTTTTCATAACATTGTTTAAATGACTTTAAACGGTTAAATTGTAAACGTTACTGTAATGATTAGATAATATTTTTATAGATAATACCAAAAACTCTAAATATAATTTACAAATTGTGGAAAATACAAAAATATTAAAAAATTCTATACAACTAATGCAATTCATTATATTTAACAGATTATTTAATATATTTTCAGGATATCAATTCAGTATATTCAATGTTTTGTTACCCCGTAAATATTTTCTAATAATACTATATTTCATAAATATTAATTACGTTGAAAATATGTCTTATAAATGAAATAGTATAGTTTCCTTAAAATGGTTTAATGACCGTGGTAGATGTAAGATATAAAAATTATTGTAGCGATTTAATAGTAAACGTCACTGTAATGATTTTATTTATTTTAAAAATATTAAAAACGGTTTTTGTTTATTGAAATACTAATTGTTGGTACTTTTGTTTCAGTATGTTTAATATATGCCAATTCAGAAGAAGGTACGTTTTGAATTCAATTTGATTATTTAATAAAATAAAATTGATATCAATAAACTGACATAATTTATAAAAATATTCCTAAATGATTTTTTTCTAATTAATACGAATACTCGAAAATATTTTAAAGATTAAAAATATATATTTATCAATTTGCGCTTCTTTAAAAGTGAAATATATTAATGTTAAATAGTTACCATCAAAATTTATAAATGTTTAATTTTATTTCACATAATTTACATATCTTTTGTAAACATGCTGATGAGTATTCCTTTTCAACTTATGTTTCTTTTTAATTTTAATCAGATATTTCTAGTGGTGAAGACTACTTAACGAGTAAGTTACAATAGATATTTTTCAATATTAGAAATGCATATATCTAAAAGATATAATAGCTTATATATATTAATTTACCTGTTACTCAAGGGAATAGTAACATTCATTAACCGAAGCCATTTTCAACCAAGACAACACTAACACAATAACAATTTTTGTGATAGTATGTCTTGGTTGAAAATGGCTTCGGTTAGAAGCTGAAATTTATTCCGTGATATTAAACATTTTACGTCTTTTGTCTATTTTTATTAATAATATCAAGACGGCAATTAATATTTCTAAAAAAGTATTGTTTTTATAACTGTAGTGTGTAATTAAATTTGCTAATTTGATGTTTTTAAGACAGTGTTTTCTAGAAAAATTGCAGTTTTGAACATCACTTTAACTGTTTTTGGATATAATTATTTGTTATTAGGTGAAAAACCACTGTTTTGAGACCTGTGTGAAATATTTAAGTGACAATGGTTGATATTTATTCAAATTCGCTTTTGTATATGTTATTTTTCAGTCTCCCAGATGAAAGAATTTTTATACAACTCCACTGTACTTAATGGAACTGGTACTAGTAAAAGTATGTTTGAATAAAACAATATACGTATTTCTCTGTAAATATGTGATACTAAATTAACACATTTTAACAACTTCAAAATGTTTTTAATTATTAAAAAAAATTAATAATTACGATTTTTTTATTTGGTTTGTACGAGTAAATGAACAATATTTAATTTGAATCATTACTTTAAAAAATATATATTTGTGAAAAACAAAGTATTTGTTAGTAATACATATTATTTGCATCTTGGACTTGTCAGGTGAAAGGAGACTTGAAATGGCAACAAATCTTTTCAGAATAGCAAATAAGTCATCAAGCGAATACCTGAAAGGAGGAAGCTGGAAAAATATAAATAAGGGAATGGGCAAATTTTTTGCTTCAGTACCAAAAGAAAAAACTCACAAATATTTTGAAATGGCTTTCAGTGAAGAATACTATATATGCACGATTAAGTATGAACTACCGGCCGAGGGTTATAACCTTGGAAGACACGGAATATTGGTAAGTAGTGTTAACTATAATATGTTTATCATTTTACTTATATAATAACAATAATAATAATAATAATAATAATAATAATAATAATAATAATAATAATAATAATAATAATAATAATAATAATACGTGAATTTCTTTTATATCAAACTATGACTGCCTTTATGTGGTTGTAAATATTGTGATTAAAGTTTATGAATATTGGCATAGTTAAGAATAATGAGGAAGATATCAATTAATGAGACTGATTTATAGTTATGATATTGATTAAGGAAGGACTTCTTGATTATCAATTAAAGTTTGCAGTAGTTAAAAATATGTATAGTAGAATACCGAAAATTAAAATAATATTTTTTTTTACATTTTATGATAAAACATAGGCAATTTACATATTTGATAAACATAGGTATTATATTTACATGAAATAAACATGTATATAAACCTGTGATGCGTGTATAACTTTCCGGTATTTTATATATACGGTTGGCCATAATTTTGTATATTTTCATATTAAAGTTTGATAAAATACATAATAATTTAATAACATTGTCAAATGTACTCACGTACGTACGTGATAAAAATTGTAAAGAGTATATACAAGTGTTTGGCCGACGCTGTATTACGTATATTGGACAATTTGCATAAATATATACTTTGTGCATTATATATTACAGAATGGGATATATAGTATTATGTTTTATTCAAAACTAATCTATGTTATTTATTCAATTTATTAACATATACAAACAAAATTTAGATTAGAAATTTAGATACACAGCAGAAAAGGACATTATCAACGGAATGACTTAGCTAACATTTCTACTTCTTTTTATTTGACGATGCTGCCAAGAACAAGAGAGTCAGCAATTAGCTTGAGAGATTGTAACAGCTCTAGTCATTAATGCTATGGAGAATAAACTCATTTTGACCGCTAATAAATCAGGCTAGAATGCATTAAAAAGTATATTTTTGAAATCAGCGTTAATTAATTATATTATGTTAATGCAAATATGTGTATAAATAATTTGGAGCGTCATTTTTCTAATAATGCAATATAACAACAGTTTATTTATATAGAGTGATGGATATATTTGTAAATACAATATTATCGTTTTTATTGACAGATTGGAAGATCTAATGGTAACCATAGGCACGATTCTCCAACAATGCCATTTTCTACATTTTATTACCGTTCAGTGAATACAAAAACTTCATCTATGCGCATATTTAAGGATGATTTTGGAATTTTAGCTATATCAAAATTAACCGTATCTGGATTTAGAAATGAAAATTGTAAGTAATAAGTTTTGTTCTTGTAATTATTTCTAGTTTCCTTAAATCCAGTAGAGCTGAATATATGTGTAAAGTTCGTGCACTAATGTGATTTAAATTTTGAAAAAGATAATTTAATGGGTGTTGATAAAGAATTAAATGGGCGACAGTCGAGCACTCTTATTAAACTATTTTTAATAATGTACAAGTTAACCTTTTTACTATGCCACAGAGGGGCATCTAAAGGAGGGCCACAAAGTATCTAACTACTGCTCATCATAATCATAATATTTAATTCTGCTAAATATTTACACAAATATTTACAATCATCGTAGTAATTTAAAATTTACATTATATTATAAACATTAAGCATTGACTATATTATGTCTTTGTTTAAGAAAAGAACAAATCTTTTAGTGAAACATATATAATATTAATATAAACTATCTTTCTGGTTTATATTCATACATTAGTGCCATATTCGGTGCCTGTATACAGTTTTAAATAATGAATAATGCAATTCTTATACTTTGTTACATTTAATGCGACATAATGCATGCTATAGTATTCGAAATCATATTATCATGTCAAATGTTTATATATTTGTTTACGTGTTTACAATCAATATAGAGCTTTGTCATATTTTTTAATAATTGAATTGTAAACACATTATTACAGTTTTTTGGACTTTCGTGAAACTTCTTTCTTGTTGTATTCTCAAGCAAAATACGTTTATTATTTTAGTGATTTTACACTTCAGATACTTATGAAAAAGAATTCTCATTTTTATTGTTACCGGAAAATGGAAAAAGTAACGCTATGTTTGACAATAATTTTGGACCAAACAATTGTTATACGAATCCAGTAGGATCACAATTTAACTGGATTGTTATATTAAAGCAGAAATATCACGTAGAGCATATTGTGTTTTATGTTGAAGATATGCAACTTTTTAAAATGGATATCCTTGTAAGATCTTCTCATAAATATTTATATTATGTACACTAATAAAGTTGTGCTGTTTTGGATTATTGCATATGTTAAATGCGTTAAATTACAGTACATACCAAATAAACAATTTAAAGCGTTTTATTATATTTATTATGCTTGTATATTAAAATATGTAAATCTGATGGTTTATAATATATACATATTCAATAACCCTTCTCTCTTTTTCTTCCAGTATAATAATACAATCACACATGAAAATCAGCTTTGTGGAAGTTTGGAAAAACGGATAGGTAAAATAAAAAGTGCAGACCGAATTTATTCAATAGACTGTCAAAGAGAAACGGAGATTTTGACAATACAAGACTCTCGTCCTTCACAATCTCATAAACCACATCTATTGACCATTTGTGAAATGCGAATATACGGATTCATAAGTGAGTTAATATATATTAATATATACGTGTATAGTAAACATAAAGACAAAAAACACAAGATTTAAAAACAATTTGTGTTCCTCTTTAATTGTTGCGTATGTATTCTAACGTATTTTATTCATCTATATGGCAAATTGTGTAAAATTTACAGCTGCCGATACCTAAGGTCATGACCTACTTACCACCTGACATAGGTCACAGGTCATTTTGTCTCGTCGCAGTGAATCTGCAAAAGGTAGTAATTTAAATATATCACGTATTGTTTGACCTTAAATGTTCGTTTTGCCATATATACGCTCCTCAAATGTCAAGGTTATTGGTTGTTTATTTAGAGATAGAGCCCATAGAGTAATTATACATATACAGAGATTTCACTCGTATTGATTATGTATATGTACAGTTTAATACTACTATCTGATAGCTGAACGCTTTTGCAAAATAATCTTTTGAAAACTGACAGCAGATAAACAGATTATGTGTACATAAGTTTTAGGCAATAAATTACATTTTACATACGACATGTTAAAATTGTTGCGACAATTGTGAAAATATATATTTGATCTTAAAATTAATTTAATAAAACTATTTAATGCTACTTTTCCCTACATATTTACATAAAGTTTATAAAAATAAAACGATTCTTATTGACGAAGATTTACAGCGCGATGTATATGAAATCAATAACTCAGTTGAAGTCAACACTGTGTTTAATTACTTTATGATAGAGCCGTGTTAATATTTTCAATATTTTTAATTTTCAAAGTTGCCTATTCATATAATATAAAATTTAAGGGAACTTGCATAGCACCCTTAAATACACAACATCTGTTTACATATATGTAGTTATAGTACTTTCCTCAGAATATTAGTATATAATAGTAAATTATCAGTTACTAACTTAAATTGACACAATATTATTTAAAATATTAATGAATATAATAAAAACAATCAATATATTTATATTTATATTTGCAAAAAATTAAATATGAGTATTAATATTTTAACCATAGAGTAATTATACAAAGAGTTTTGACTCTTATTGATTCTGTATGCAGTTTTATACTACTATAAGTCTACCAAAAAGTTTTTGCAAAATAATGGTTATAAAATTCACAGCAATTAATTAAGTTAGGCAGTAAAACAGTTTTAGATACACAGGCAATGAATTATATATTACAGACAACTTACGTATGTTAGAACTGTATGAATATGTATATTTTGCCTTTAAAATGGATTTAATAAAAATATTTAACACTACTTCTTATCTACCCATTTACATCAAATTTATTAAAATAAAATGATTTTATATTGATAATACTGAACAATTTCTTCAAGTATAATAATACAGTCACACATGAAAATCAGCTTTGTGGAAGTTTGGAAAAATGGGTAGGTAAATGAAATCGAATAAGAGTCAAAACTCTACGTATAATTACTATGATTTTAACAATAAATAATGTTATGATATGTTTTTTGCAAAGATTATTGTATATGTGTTAAGAAACATTTTATATTACTTTCTTTATAATACATAATTGTTATACATGCGTAGGAATAATGTAAATTGACTGATTGAAGTATGATTGGGTTATTTATATGTTATTTTCAATAGAATTTCAGCGATTCTTATATATTGTAAAACTATTTATAATTGATACATTTTATCAATAGCGTTTCTGAAATTTGAATATTTGATTTCTATAAATCAGTAAATAAAACAATTGGTTAGTATTTATTAGTATGTACTTTGTATTATTATCCATGTATTTGTTCATAAATTAGAAAAGCGTCAATGTGTCGGCAAAAATCAAGATAACTATGAAAAATGCTACAAGGAAATATGTGAATACAGCTACTGTCAATGCAGGCATGGCTTCCATAGTTATCCGAATACTACGGACTGCTTGCAATGTCTATCGGACGCTCCCTGTAATGTAACAAGTGAGAACTGTATAAATGACAAGTGTGTGTGTAAAAATGGATACAAGTTGGATAACGAAACTAATGTCTGCATAAAAGGTAAGCGGTGGTATGTTTTGAATGAAAACAATCTAAACAATTATTAGAGGTCCTTTTTAAGTTCTTTTTTGTTGGTTTTATAATGATCTTATACATGATTTTATAATGTTTATATATATATAGTTTTCAGTACTTTGTTTCACATCACAATCTAACAAATATAAATAATTAATTACTTTTATCCCTAAAACTGTTATTTACAGCATTTGGTTTTTCAGAGTTTTTAAAACAAAATTTTACAAAAACTTTACAAAATAGTAGTAAAATAGTAGTATCCAACTGTACAACCAACGCATGTATATCAGTATTCTGTGATTGAAATAATGCATTAATAACTGAATAAATATGAATAAGCATTTTACCATTTATTCTAGGTGCTTAACATATTGTAAAGTTTTAAGTTATTTCAGTAAAATATATAATAACATAGGTTGTACAAGAACATTATCACTAAAGAAGATAAGGAAGAGAAAGAAGAAGAACCATAAGAAACCAAAATAGTACAAAGGAAACAAGAGGATGATAGAAGATTGGAGCACTGAATACTTGACTAGTACTAGTTAAGTACATTCTAGGATAGTTTGAAAATAGTAAAGTATAATAAGATGCAAAGAGTGTCCAGAGAAACAAATCTCTAGTAATCACTTCCAAGCATTACTTGCACAAATCTTGAGGTCTAGAATATAATAAGGTGTAACGTCAAGTCCATTTTGGGAGGCGTGCTAATGCCAGACCAGATAGTAAAAAGCAAAATCATGGTCAGAAACAATAATAAAAGCAGTCTATTTAAATAACAAATAATAATAATAAGTAGGTTATGGTGCATGAATTAGACCCTCTGCGGTGTGCTTAAATATAGGTACAAATAATTTATATTGTAATACAAATGTAAAATCCAACAAAATCATGAAAAAAAGGCAAGGGAACAAGGTATGTAATATAAATTGTCTAAGATTATAATTTAGACTGTGTGTTCAGAAATGGATAGCGCCTGACAGAAATATTATGCAATATAGTGAATAATGTAGACTCTTAGTTACAAACATCGCAACACGATATTAATATAATATAAAATGTATTCCACAGTTCCATTTTTTTGGAGATGAGAATAAGCAAAGATATTGATAATTTTGTTGGTTCTAATGTCTATTTCCCGATGAATGCTCATTATTGCAATTGGTGACAGACTTCACGATTTTGCACCATTGTATATTTTATCTTTAATATCCGTAGACAACTGAGTGTTCGTTTTCATTCGTATAAGGAGTAACTGGAAATGTGATAGATGAAAGAAGCATGGTGTATATGTTAGGATAGAGCACTGGAGATGTGTGTTTCAGAGTCTGCGGGATTTATGCAGGTAAATTTTCGTGCCTCAGCTACTTTTGTTTCCAACGCTCCAGTTAGGTATTTACTGTCTTTAGGGATGACAAATATTTCTCCATTAGACGAGTATAATCCATGCAGCAATCTTTTTCTGGTTCGTATTATTAAACTACACTTTAGGAATAAGGGACAATCCTTTAGACGCTCTTATCTGAACTGGGCTTAAGTAAGTCTACAGCTGTTCTGTTAGAAAGTAATCGTCAAAAGGAATAATGATTGATCGATTATAATATTTTTGAGGAGTATCAGTAGGAGTGTTGTCACGATTGATATGATTTTCCATCTCTCTTGATATAATTGGGCCTCGATCATCAACTTTTGTTGACATCAAGATGAGAAAACGAATGTATCTTATATCATAGTTATCTTTAATATGCTAGTGTCTGCACAACAGCCTTATAAAGCACTGTTATACATTTTATATACATGTATAATAATACGCTATAAATAAATCATAAAACAACTTTAATTACTTATAAATAATAGTATCTACCATTACATAGTATCACATATATTTGTAGTTTATGTGACAATGTTTGAAAACAATGCTCTACATATAAATATGTGCTAGATTTAGTAGAAGGCCAGGGTTAATTTAATCAATAAATATAAATGTATATAAGAATACATATTAATATGATTTCTTGATTCTTGCCAATAGTGTCAATTTAAAGATAACTATTTCAATTGTCAAGGGGCACCAAATTTCTCTAGGGAAAGGGGGAGCAAATGCTCCCCATACTTTCCCCTTGGGCCACCCCTGTATATTCACAATTACAATAAAACACATAATTGCTTTAAATAAAATATTACAAATAAGTTTCACAATTGTGTAGAATATCATTAGATATTCAAGTAGTTACTTTGAACCAAAAATTCTTAAGTTTAATAATGGAGAAATAGTGCCCATTATTATTATTATATTCTCCAAATGGCATTATATTATAATAGCAGGACAATAAACTGGATTTGAATTAATACAGATTCTTCCACACCTATTCATATGAAAACGATTAATGGAAATAAGGAGAAACTTAGAGGAAATATTAACAAAATTAACGTGAACAATAATAAGTATATTACGTATATCGCATATCTAGGTAAGAAATAAAGAGATGACATTTTTAGACGTTTCATATAATCGTCATCAATAATAAAACTGCAAAATATGACAAAAGTTCATCTTTATACACAGTAAATTACATAATTGCTAAAGTTGTGCAGTACATATTTAATTAAAAGTAGACATGGTATGTAACAGCAGCACTGAATCAGTCAATTTAAAATTAACTACTACGCTATAGCTTCTAAAACTACGCGATGAAAAAGATTACAATACCAAAGAAAAATAAATATACAGAGTACTAATTTTTTGAAAAGTAGTATTACGGAGGACACTAGAAAAGTTAATCAGCGCAGGAAGGGTAGCATAATTTTACCTTTGCATACGCTCATTAGTTGCGCAGAAATCGAATTATTAATTAATAGGGACTCTGGTGAGATACAACATGAGAGGTTTCTTTGCTTGTCAACGATGATCCACTAACAGTTGGAGGGATTTTTATGAAAAGACATGAGTTCGAAGACATGTGAGGACAAGATCTAATAGACCTGTCCGGAATAGACGACAGTATATTTATTGGTTGCAGATAATCTTGAAGACGATAATTCAGTGAAGCACTTATATCAGTTTTTTGGCAGTCTTGCAAGCTGGGTATGCCTTCAGACAGCTGAGGGCTCTTTTATGGTGGAATTTCTAGGCAAGATATTTATCTATCCAAACACAAGGACGTATTTTCTAGTGATATTATTATATAGTGAAGGAATAGTTTACTTCTTTTTTTATTGGTCAATATTCCATATCTATTTTTTATCACATTTACTTGTTTTCTTATGTGCATTCTGTTTTTCGTCTCATTATCATGTTTCATCATAATAAAAATATTGAGTATTCCGCTTATATTTTGTTTTATGATCCAGTATATAGGGTATGTTTAGCTCATACATATTACATAATATAACAGCTATTTTATGTTATTCAATTTCATATATTTTAAACGAGCAATTAATAATTAGCGTTATATATTTGACCAGTTTAGAATGTACCACAGCATGCCACCAATATGCCAGTTGCATCAATGGGATTTGTCAATGCAATACTAATTACACAGGGTCTGGTTTCCATTGTCATGATAAAAGAACGGCTTGTTGGCGATGTAACAACACCACAGCGTACTGTGTCCCAGTTAATGATACCTGGATTTGCAAATGCCAAGACAAATACGAAGGAGAAGGTCATAATTGCACAGAGAGTAAGTAAAACATTTATATTTGAGAAGTATATTTATAATATATTTATAAACTAAACTAACAGAATTAGAATGTAACAATTGATAATAAATATGGTTAAGCTTCATTGGTCAATTAAAAACATTCATGAAGCTCATTTCAGCAAATTAAAAAAAAATTATCTATAGTTAAACAAAGAAGGATTTTTTAAACAGTCTGACAAAATGTATATACATTTTTCTTTAGTCTTAATTTTTCTGTATCGGCATTTGACGCAGTACTAAAGGTGCATAGGTAGTGCATATAAAGGTGGTGAATTTAACAAGAACATTTGAAAACCATTTTCTATGTAAGTAAACAGTTTTCGTCAATCTTTCGACCGATTGTAACCTGTTACGATTGTCTTCATCATCCAGATCACTCCTTCGCGACAACCGACTATGATCTAGCTTTCCTTTTCGCCGGACAGTCAATCGGGGTCTAGAGAATTTCAAAAGGCCCCTTAAACGAGGAAATTATACAAGTTTGCAGAATCTGTGAGCTTCTTTTTAACATTCCAGAGATCACCTTCCATTTCCAATGGATCTCGTCTCATGTTAATATAAACATGAATGAAAAAGCGGATCATGACGCCGCTAAAGCAACTACCCTAGATTAACCGGACACGCTGATCAGACTGGATGCTGGCAAAAACCTTTTCAACAGACATTTTACCAATTACTGGAAGAACAATCCGGGAACCGGGAGCCAGTCTATTCTGTGAAAATGAACCCCTCCTGAAGGACATCGAAAATACCCTGGAATTAGTCACCATCTATCAGACGCACTAAGTAGTTTCCTCACAGCATAGGCAAGGCAGAAAGCGCGCAATGTATCTCCTTCGTTGATCAAGAAGAAACTACGGAACACCTCATCTTCCACTACCCGCAATATGATCAGAGCCGTTTTTTAATCCTCGAACTTGTTTAATTGTCGTATACGACAATCTTTGTAAAGAAAACCTATTAAATGTGTTAAATTTCAAAGAGAGGATCGGTTGGTCCCCAAATAGCCCCGGTGTAGCGGGTTGTGAGTACGGGGGTTAATAATACTCTAGAGTCCAATCAACACGGGTTGATAATACCATAGTATAATTAACCCGGGTTGATTACAATCTAGCGTACTTTCAACCTGGGTTGATTATACTACTGTTTGGTTAAAAGTACTCTTTTCATAAAACATAAAAGTCCACCAAATATTTTCATAATATACTTGATGTGTGGTTTCGAACCAGTTCTTTCGAACTTTTGAAGTTTGGAATTCCCAGTGAACCCTAAAGAAGACGTGGATTATTTTGCATCTACCTTTGACGAATGAGTCAACACCATGATCAAACATTGAAATGAGGTTTTTCTTGAAGCAAGTGACAATATCAAATCTATACAGTTACAACAGAAGAAAAATTACGATGAGTGTCATATAAGCAATTTTTAAATATTTTTAAATACATATTGGAAATAGCCAATGATAACGAAGAACCTAAAAATGAGGCTACTTCTAAGAACATCCAAGCCTATGACAACAAAGAACCTAAAGAGAAGGCTAATGATGAGAACGTCCAAGCCTATGACAATGGAGACCCTAAAGAGGGGGCTACTTCGAAGAACGTCCAAGCCGATGACAACGGAGAACCTAAAGAGGGGGCTACTTCGAAGAACGTCCAAGCCGATGACAACGGAGAACCTAAAGAGAAGGACCTTCAAGAGCACAGATATCTGCCTGTTAACGCAAAATAGCAACATAAAAAATTCATTCATGTATGAATATCACATATCACAACTGCTCCAAAATTACCGTCTACAAACTTTTGATTCCTACGTTACAGACAATCAAATGAATCAAAAGTCTACTACATTCATCACTGATTCTGAAGTCTTGTCCACAGACGCTTTCTTGAAAACGATTATCTTTGTTCTAGTAAACGGGCAATGGCAGTGCTACAGTGTTTGTTGAAAGCAAAGCTTGTGATTGCTGAATATATTTGTCTCCTGCAAACGATCATTTTGATTATGTAAAGGGAATTTAGAAATGACAATATAATGATATTTATATTATTTCATATTATTTTTAAAGGGTAATATAAACAGTCCAACTGTAGTACAATTAACCCAGGTTAATACTAATTTGGAGAATTATCAAACCGGGTTGAGAATACCCCGGGTTAATAATACTACTGAGTCGGCACGCTGTTGACCAGTGCCGAAAAGAAAGAGAGAGAGCTTAAACACTGTTCTTAGTAGTTAGTATTTCCTTATACTATTTCTATGTTAGAACACAAGTAGACATACGAAAATAATTCTATCG
>JAYRBW010143945.1:0-14862 GCA_036023295.1 Invenusta paracnida | reverse complement strand
TAACATTTTTCTCCCGCTGACCTTTTTATGAAAACATGCTGTTTTCGATGACTTTTTTGTGAAAAACCCTTGTTTTCACTGACTTTTGGCAAGATTTTGAAAAACCCTGACTTTTCGCTGACCAAAATGAACCCTTTAAGGTAACTAAGCAACCGATGACCTTGAACCGTTGGAATTGCCTTGGAGCTGTTGGTTTATCGCGTCTGCCTAAAGAAATTGGATGATGTAAGGTGAAATATATGAACCATTTTAGAAAACTTACCACGTTTCGTAAATTACCAATATTTGACCTTACATTACCCTGGTGATCTCTAGTCAAGGTTATCGGAATTGCTTAGTTACCAAAACAAACCCTGTTCTATAGTGCCATGTGGGCTCAAATGTCCTCTCGCCTCTCCAAGGCTGGACTTGTGAAGCATATACAGGATGTCGACCAGTTTGTCATAATATTTTTGCATTATTTTTGCAGGATTTTTGCAGGATTTAAAATTATTTTACAGGTTAAATTTTTTTATATTCACATTATTAATTTATGTACCTATTATACAAATATTATATTATGATTTGATAACACTATTTATAGTTGAAATGTTATCAATAGTGTTACAATAAATAAAATGAATTGTTAGTTCAGAAGAAGAACACAAGTTAATTATTTTTTCAATGATGATATCTCAAAATCAAGTTGCTTCAACTGCAGGCACAATCGCTTCCGGTCTGATTCTTTTTCGAATAGTTCTCGAGCTTGTCTCTTTTATTTTGCAGTTCGGTAAGCTTTGTCAAAGCTAATTCTCTTGACGTCTTCCATCGAGAGTTGGCATTTCTTGCTGACAATATCAGTTTTGTTGACAGCATACATGGAAGCAGGATCACCTGAAAATATAAGTTAGTATTAAGTTAGAATTTGTATTCGTTCTCAGTAGACCTATTTATTGTAGCTAATATTTATTTTCATATACCAATCAATTAAACATAAGGTTTAAAACATTGGAAACATCAGAAGAATTTATTATTAACATAAAAAAACATAAAATAAGTTAAAATAATCTGCAATATCATACCTTTGTCAAGGTTGAGTAAAATATCCTTGATGAGCTTCTGTGCAATCAGCAATTCTTCTTTTTGATTTTCAACCAGGAGTTCTTTATTTAGAGAGAAACCTCGTTCCACAGATGCCTGACCATGAGACAAACATCTAGAACTAATCTCATAAATTTTTGAAGTTCTAGTTAGGATCCTGGTGAGTTGTTGAACAGTGAGAAAATAAAGACATCTAAGCGCTCTGTTTCGCTTATAGTAGTCATGCTTATAATTTTTTGGATGTTATATTGTGATGTTTTATTACATATTTAGGAGAATTACTAGTCTAAATTTTAAAATTTTAGTGATATTTTTTTACAGGTCTAGGAATCATTTTGCATGATTTTTGCATGATTTTTGCAGATTAAAAATTTTGCCGGATATTTGCAGGTTTTGCAGGTCGGTCGACACTCTGTATAGTTATTAGATGTAATTAATTCAATTATTGAACATTATATACTAGTTCCACTTTTAGCATATCTAATTTTAATATAGCAATATTTGTTTGGAAACAAAATTAAAATTTTGTAATATATACTATTTAATTTAAATAAAATCTACTATAAAATAACAATTAAATATTTATCAATTAGTTCATTTATCCTATAATTAAAAAAAATTAATAGTTATAACATTAATTCATATAGTATATATACATATGTAAATACTATGTCAAGACAGTTTTTACTAATAATTTGAAGTAATTAGGTTAGACGTCCTGATATAGGTTTATTACGTAATTCTTACGAGAATACTTACGAGTTTATTAAGATCAGGTTAAATACTCGGATTAAATACAGGCAGGTTATAATTGGTTATAATTGTCACAATTAAATATAGTATGTTGAAACAAGGAAGAGTCGGAAAATTTATAATTAAAATTTAACTATAAAATATGTATTATATTCGCTTCTACTGGTTTATTGTTTAACCATTTGAATCGAATTAATTTTTTTAAAGCAGATACTTAATATTCTTACGTAGGTACATTAAAAGTATTAGAACTACCTATATTATTGCTATATTATTGCAGAATATATTATACGAGTATTGCATTTCAATCACATATTTTCCGTCAATTCGTTGTTACAACTTACTATTTAATTCTTAATAATCTAATAAGAATATCTTTAAGGCTAATTTTATACTGCCAGTCTGTATTTAATCAGATTATGTAACTTATTCTCATTCAGCTCTTAAGTATAGCCTCATTCTCTGCAATTGTATCATACTTTATATCATTTGATAATGGACGCATTCCTATGAAAATTATTGCAATTAGCTGTTTATATAATATATTTTTCTTTTATTCTTTAAGTTTAAGAGAAATTTGTATGTGAAGCAAAAATTTTTAAACGATCTATAAATTGTTGATTATAGTTAAATTAATTATATTTGATAAGAACTGTTTTTTTTAGCTACTTATGTACGTTATGTTTAGCTCGTTTTAAACATGAAAACTTTTAAAATTAACTGGGAAAGTTAACGTTGGCGGACAGTTATTTTTTCGTCATTCGCCATAATTACGCTCATTGGCTAATCATCAGATGAACCAGAGTAAAAGATGTTAACGATCTATCATTATTTACTTACGGATCATTACTAATACGTATATGGACTGAATATCGCATGCTTTGAATTAATAGAATTAAAGTCATTGAAATTAAAGTAAATATTAAGACCACAGAGTAAAAATGCTATACAGATAAAATAGAGTATGATACTCTATGATCAAGACATATTATACTTGCTATCATGAGATAGAAGGCACCGATTAGCATGATAATTGTTTGCGCGAAATCGGTCCAGATAACTGCAGTCAGTCCACCTGAAAGAAAAGTGATGAATGAAAGAACTGGGCGTAAGAAGGAAAGTGGAGTCATTTAGGTTCACACATTTTTAATCATTAAACATTTAGGAATGGTTTAGAAAAAAAGTATTGTCATTAAAAAATCATAACATACCTTTATATAGCAATACAAAAATAGACAGGACTAACATGAAAAAATGAACACCTTCATCTCTTACTTATATATCAATGTGTTACTGTAATATGTTTATTCGTCGAATGGGATTTTGACACAGATAATGTAATCCATTATATTATATGCATTTGTAGTTTGTTTATTTAAAATAATGCTCGATATCATTTAAATACCTTGTACTAGCTTTATATTTATAATGTAATTTTAATTTGTGAATTATTAGAATGGAAATAATAAATACAATTAATATGTCACAGATATAACTTTATAACAATTAGATAAATATAATGATATAATGATATAGTTAAACTATCAAAAAATTAGATATATTACCCAATAATGATATTAAGGTTACAATTGAGCACGAAATTTAACAATCGTAACTCAATAATTATGTACATGGGCGAAGGTTAGAGTAGATCTTAAATTTGTTGTTATCTATAATACACAAGGGCCCATCGAACATGTCAATATGAAGGTATGAATCAACATGAATATATAATTCAATTAGTTAAGATACACTGTTCATAAGAGCACGCCTAGCTATTATGTCGAGAATTTCAATCTGTTTTTTTCTATTAAAAAGAAGGGGATCGGCTTATACGACGATTATACTAATTAGAATACAAATAAATCAGAAAAAATACAATGCAGTTTATTGATAATAAAAGGTAGAAACCTAAGTAGTAAAAGTTTAAACGTTTAATATTAAGCTGTTGATGAGTAGAAGTCAAAGTAAAGTCACAAACTCTATATAGATAATATTTCATATTATTATTACTATATTACATAGTTGGACCGATATGTTATGAGAAAGTCAAATATAGGCATCAATTGATGGTTACTTAATGAGATTATTGCTTAGGTATAAATCGAGATCAACTACTAGAAGATACATTTGTCTAAATTTCGATGGCAGCAGCAGGTACTTTTGCTCTGAGAAAAAAGGCTTTTTTGATAGATCGGGATGCGTCACCCGGATGACCCCAACCTCGGCTTAAACATACTTTAAAGCTGCCTAATATAACTTCAACACCTCTTCCACCTCAAATATACATGATATTTCTTTCTTGGGCAGTTATAATGGCTTTTCTGCTAAAATCTAGAATTTTTAAATTATTATTTTATGCTACATACATGTATAGTATAAAATTCGGAAGTAGTAATATGAAAATTAAAACTTACCCAATACTGTGAACATAGCAGCGATTAAAAGCAGAATGATAACTGCAGGATAAAGAGATATCTGCAATGACTGCTCTATAAAAACAGCACCAGCGTACAGATCTGCCTGTAATAGATAATTAATTTATGTAGTATATTAATGTTTTGAGAAACTGTATATCTAATATCCAATATTCATATTATTACATTTAAACTTTATATTACAATAAAATGATTAATATATATGTATATAACCATGAAAGCTAGTCATAACCCAAATTATTTTAATATTAAACTGTTGTTGAGCGTAAAACAAGTTTACCAATTTTGATTATTTTTAACAGAGACAAAAAACATCGAAACCTCGCTTAACCATATATAGACTTAAGCAAGTAAGCAATTAACAATGTAGATTTTGTTTTATTTCTAAAATACAAGATTATATACAACTATTCAGGTAAAACTTACGGAAATCTTCGTGAATATATACAATAAAAGCGCCAACACAGCCAAATAAACTCGAATTCTTTGTCCACCAAAGCGCTTGCACAAATATTCAGGCATAGTAAAAACCTAGTGTTAAAATGAAGAAGTTTCAGTATCATATTTTGTTTTTTGCGTGGAATAGATACAGATTAAGATTTTTCCGAATTATTCTCAATTTACGTACCCCAGATGCGATGTAGACAGGCACGAAGATCCAGCCGAGAATCATCAAAACAAAGATAGCCTGTTATAAAATAAATATGTTTGAATTATGAGAGCAGCACAAAGCTGAACATTATGTTGGGAATTTTTCTACAAGCTAGCTTTAAGATTGTTTTCAGTGATGATTAAAATCTTCCCCATTTTTAAATATTTCAATGACAAAAAATTATACACATCTAATACTGCAATACTGAAATATAATTTATCTATTTAGTATTAAGTAAGAATTTACTGCTTTCTAGATATTCAAGGTGAGTAAAAAATGTAGGTCTTAAACATTGTATTAATTTGCTTATGTCCAAATTTTGACATTTTATAACTAAGTAGTCTTTACAATTACTTGTAAGCATGAGTATAATAAATTGGCAACCAAAAAGTATCAAAAATAAAAGTTCAGAGAATTTATAAAATATATTCATTAAAAAAAATGCATGTCCGCAAATGATGTTTCCAATATAAAGATTAATTAATGCGCTTTGTTGAGCCTGAGATTTTCTGAGTATCATTCATAATTTGAATACTAATTATGTTACCACATAAAGGTGGACTGTATAGCATAACTATTGATATTATATCCCTAGCAAGGAAATTTTATGGCAACAGCGAGAACTTTCGCCGATGATAAAAAGGCCTCTTTTAACATTTTATAGATAGGAAAGGCCTTCTAAAACTGGGGATATCTCGGTTATTTGAGCATTTATCGAAAATAGGTTTACACTATCAAAACCTTCAGAAAATGTAAGGATTAAATTTTTGATTATAGTTTCATAAGGTAATCAAAATACAGAACACTTTTTTGTCTATAATGCACTGTTTTTAACAATTCTTAAAAGAACAAGTAAGGATTTATGTATATATTTTTAAGATGCAGCTTAAATTTATTAAGTAATATATGTATATTAAAATATTGTACGGAGTGTCCATAAAGTCACACCGCACAACCTTAATCGGTATATTATTATACAATCAATAATATAGCATTTCAACATCTGCTATAAGTATAACAGTCCCTATTCTAACTACTGTACTTACACAAATATGTACTTACATATTTACTCTATACAACTATATTTACCTTCGAATATAAAATAATTTTGTTTTAAATTAAAAAAATTTCACGTGCATAATGAATTTACGGACGAATATGAGGGCAAATTATATTTTTTGAAAAGTTTTGTATTTTAATAGATGTGTATATATTTGAAATAACAAACTGCAACAAGTAAAAATCGAAATGAAATAACCTGCAAAAAAACAGACCATAAATACTTATCTATACAATATGATCAGTAATGATGCTTTACATTGAGTTCGAAAACAGCAATGGCTATGCCACTGGCAGCTCCTGATCCAGCGAGACCGATGAAATGACCTGATCCGATGTTACTGGCGAATAGAGAAGCGCCCACCTATTATTAGGACAAGTGTATAAAGCTTGTTTAATTGGGTGACCTTATTATAAGTTGTCAGATTTTTTAATTTTGCAGACTTAGCTGTGCATGTTATTTCTCAAGTTACAATATGTAGTAGAGGTACTTCAAATGATATTAGCTGTATATAAAAATCCCTGGAATCGATATTGAAAAATAGCGTATTATGAAATGAATAAGAACTATATTCGGGAAAATTATAACCCATTCAATTTTTAGAGCTTTTTCTTTATATATCTGACGATAAGGATGATAATTGCTCATTAAAAATAGACTATATGTGTAATAAGATTGGTATACCGATTCCAAATCGACAGCAAATGAGTAAATCATATGAAATAATTTTAAATAAGGCTATATTACATATAATTATTAGCAGTTAGAATTGGTTAATCGAAAAAATAATAGTATGAATATCAGATTATTTTAAGGTATACAAAAAACTTCATAATCATTACGAGAGACTGAAAGAGAGTTGCCAATTCTGTGTTTGAATTGAGGGAACATTTCTATAGCTCATTCACCAAAATATATCATATTTAAGAAGTCTTAAGTCTTCTATAGTTATCTTAGCCAACGCTAAGTAATCCTTCACGCAGCCGAAACCGATTCTCCTAATCACAGAGGATTCACATGTGGGTGTTACACTTCGGGGGTCATTTTTAAATCCACACTGATAATCTCATGATCTGTGATCTGAGATTCTGTCGTTCTGCAACTGACACTATCCCCATTTGTTATTATTATGGTGATATTATAACTATTTTACAATTATGATGTTGTATTTCGAAAATTTTGGTCACTATTATGAATCAGTGTTCTTTCAACAGTATCTATGCCATCTCTAAATTCTTTAGCTATAATTATAGTTGTTATACTCTTCTTAATGAAATTAGCATTATCCCAATGCATTGACAAGTAATTCTTACATATTGACTATGGATAAATTGTTCAACACAAATTTCTCAATAAAAAGTAATATATCACTTATGATAAACTAATCAGGACTATATTATTTTCGACATTGAAGAAATGCATACATTTTAGATCAACTGAACATGTGATATTTCATAACTTTGATAACTTAAAAACAGAATTTATGCTCCACAATATAATTGTAGAAACATTATAGAAGATAGTAGAAATATCTTAAGTGGTTAAAACAATATATTTATATTATATTGTATATTACGATCTACTATTAATACGTTTGTACATTTAAACTCTATTTGAAAATAATAATGAAATATATATAAATAATAAAAAATATGTATGAATAAAATTTAATGCCCATTTATGGTATTAAGTATATATAGACTGTCAAATAAAAGCGAATAAAATTAGCAGCAGTTACTAATTGACCATTTGATGATTTACTTAATTAAAAATGTCAACCAGGCATATAGGTATAAACAAATACAAAGATAGCTATACATATCTGTATACATATATAAATAACTTAATGTATTAAGTTGAAGTAACTGATTAAAGAATGCACGGATTCTTAAAAATCTATGAAGAGCTTCACAATAATTTTAAGTGAACTGCTTTAATTTGTGAAATGTACTTAAGCTTGGCAACTTTAATAAATACCAAATTATGTGTCAATCTATACTAGTGGTTCACATGTTTAATTCAACGAAATAATTTATTCGATATTGTGCTATCAAATCTTTACTACTATTTGGAATAAAGTGCTCAGTAAATGAGTATACAAGATATTCGTTCACGTGATATAAGTTATTTTATAATTAATCGATGAACATGATTGCAGCATTTCAGGATCTGGTTTAACATAATACTAGTGTGTGGTTTTCAAAGAGTTGAACGAATATATTGTTAACTTGTGTTATAAGTGTTATAAATAAATAAATAAATAAATAAATGAATAAATATAATTTTATATGATAAGGAAGAAAAATTATGGATGTATTATATAAAAATTATGTACTACACCACTAGTAAGGAATCCTCATAGAGATCGGATAACTAATTAATAACGATAAAACAATTTCTATTCTATATGTATAATTGATGACAAAGGAAAATCAGATTATTTTATGCAATTTCTATATTATATACAAAGTTTCTCGAAAACTGTATATATACTACAAAATAATTTTAAATTAAAAATGAACGTTTTTAAATGGTAACTAAAAAGAATATTTAGAACTAAACGAACATTTACTTCAGTGAACTATGTTTTTAAATGAATGAGAATTAAATTATACAATATATTACGACATTTCCTAAAATAAAATATTTGTTTATCATAGAAAGTAATTAAGACTAACGTAGTACACAAAGATTTATTGACTGAAGAATTTTTATTTTCTGAATGTTGACAATTTATTTATTTTGTATATCGTAATGTTCAAATGTAATATTTGTTATTATTAAGTAGATATATTGCTAAATTCACACAATTGGGTTTTATCAGAGACGTTAAATAATTAACATTAAATTCTAAATAACTAAAATAAAATAAGAAAATTTGAAATTATATAAGTATACCTATATTATATGCATCCTTCTGTTATTAAATATATAATATAAAAGTTTATTGTGACAAATTCATATTAATAATTTTGGATCTAAAACAATGCGCACCATGATGTTAAAAACTGATTTCAGTGTATCTTAACAAATACTTTTTGAAAGTTAGTAGAATTTGTCAAGTTAAGCATTCATTTACGTATATATTTTAAAAATTTAATAAATAATATCCTTTTTAGTAAACTTTTAAAAATGAATAAAAACAAAGAAATCTATGTATATACGAATATTTTCGCCATTTCTTATCACAATTTTATAATGTAATTTGTTGGCTCTAGTCTTTCTCAGTTATATACTAATACTACATATCATTGTGTTCACTTTTGATTATTTATTACTACCAAATGTAATACTGTGTTAAAAAATAGTGAACACATTCGTATTTATTTGTTTTTTTATTGATTTTAAGAGTTATAAATATTTGTTTTTAAAAATATCTATAAACTAATCATCAAAAGGAGTTTCAAAATTATAAGCTAACGGTATAAAAACTTTATACATATACGAAGGTATTCATTGTGAATATTTATATACATTTTAATTTACAATTACATTATATATAATACGATTATTAATATAAACACATATGTATATTAATAGTAATATTAATATAAGATAAAATTCATAATTCATTAAAACTTTTCAAATAAATAATTATAACAATATACAATTACTGTTTAAATAATAGAAATACATATTTTTACTATCGGGAAAAAATATACACGAATTATATGTTCAAAAATAAACAATTTAGTGTATGGTAATTTTATGTATATGTAATTTTATCCAATTGAAATTCTAAATTAGCTGTAGAACTCACTGGAATCCAATGCATATTTCGACCAGCAAGAAAATAGCCACCAACACTTCCACGATTTCTGCATGATGACTGTCGGGTAATAAATACAGTAAAACATACTATAGAGGATTGATCATTATTCCATGCTATATACCAATACATTTATTACGTGTTAAAAAATATAGGATAAAATATCAAGAAAATATCCATAGTTATGGAAGTAATTAGAAGAAAGTTAATTTGAAAATTTAAACACAATTAATTCTTAAGCGCAGAATATTTCTTTTACAATTTGAGTTTATGTTAGTTATAATGTTTGTATTTCAAATCTGATATAGCTTCAACAAATGATGTGTATTATATATGTTTAACAATATAAACAATATCGAAAATATTAAATACCTGAAAGGTGTGATGAGTATACATCATAAAGTATACAATGAGTATAATGAGTATACAATGAATACACAGAGTATACAATGCAAAACAATATTTTTTAATGTTAAAACTATTACATATATTTTAAATTTACTATGCTTCTATATGTATATATTTATATATGCTCCTATTTATCAGGAATTATTCCTTTAAATTATGATAATTGTTAAAGTTTTATTAAAATTTGTTTAATTGTTAATATATGAACTTCGGTTCTTTAAATAAAAAAAAATTTCATGTACAAATCTTCTGTTAAAAGTTGTCCAATTTCCTTAAATTAACATATTAATATTAATAAGAAAAATATACATGCTGCATATATAATTCTGTAAACATGTTAGAATATTGAACACATAAGTGCATAATACAGGTATACGAATTTTATCTTTTATCTGTTTGTATATATGCATATCAACGTTTACATTGAAAGGTATCCTTAGATATTTAATGAACATATTTATGAGTTGCAATAGTCTTTGATGGTGCTTTATCGTCAAATGTTTCAGATGATCTCCATACTTTTAAACAAGATTGAAGTTGTTAATAAAATAATGGCATACAGGGATATGTGTATGCTTATTTGTCATTTTTATGTTTAAAATACATGATATAATATTAAGATTAGTATAATTATGATAGGTGACTTCCCGTTTATAATTTATATTGCCAGCAGTATGTGTAGAACTGGACAATGTGCTGTTTTAACCTTATTGGGTATCTTCAGCAGTTCATCTCGAAATGCTGTAAAAATGCAATATCAGTATAGCACCAATTTATTGCAAATGCAGTTTTTGTAGTCAACTGCGATTTCAGATGTTTAGTTTGTTTATCAGCTACAACTTGGTCTTTAGATTAGTAATTTGATAAATTAACATAAATATCATAAATATGAATTATGCAGTTGATCAACATATGAGTTTATTTTTAAACCAAACTTATAAACTTTCTATGTTTCATAAATTCCCTCAAATCTATTGAGTTTATTTATATAGTATAGTACATTAAATTAATTGAAGTTAAATCATATATAACTTCAATAAAAATATCTTGAAAATACCCAACCTACTAATAATTATTTAAATTTTGTTGATAGAATGTAGCCTATAAATGTGCTGAATTTCTAGAATACCATTAACAAAATAAAGTGTTTATATTTAATAAAAAAAGATAAAAAAAGTTAGGATAAATATAATACAAGAATATTTAATGTTTTTTGTGTTTTAACTGAGTGAAATATAATCCATTATCCTAAATTGCAGCATTGGTTTAACTATTATCTCTTGTAAGGATGAATATTTTATATCCTGTCAATAAGATTGTATTGTTATATTTTGTTAATAATGTATGTTTTTTAGTTTGAGAAGAGAGATAAGAATTACTTTGATCTCTATGGTTCAACCATATTGATTAGTTTTTCTGCCTATAATACAGTCTGACTGAATTATCAGATGCTTGAACAGTTGCAATCTGGCACTAATCAAGGGCCACAACATATATATAGTACTTAATCAATAAACCTTCAAATGGTTAAAAGTTAAATTGAGCCCATCTTTTAACTGAAATGAAGAGTATAACCTTTTCAATTATATCTTAAATATAGTTTTTTATATTAAAATCATAGTTTATGTAATGAATTTTAAGATGCAATATGTATACAAATAACAAATTATTTCTATAATTTGTATTATTATTATCTTTATGTTAATAAAATGTTTAAGTCTACATTTTATTTATTCTAAATTTGACTCTTTTAGTTAAAAGTAAAATATTTTGGTTTTGAAAGATGATATTTTTTGTCAAAATATTGTTCAAGACATCCATTTTGGACAGTAGTATTGTGGATTGTAAATTTCAAAGTGTATTTGTATCCATATTAAATATGACTTGTATTTTTATTGTAAATTATAATTTTTTATATATATATTTGTTAACTTTTTAAAATCAGTGGATATTATATAGGATCAGAAATGTTCTATAATAAAATATCTTTTCATTAAAAAATCAAAATTTAAAGCCATGTGTTACACAAATTACAAAATATAATCTTATAAAAGTTGCATTACCAGGTGAAAAACTTTTCAAAGAAAATAACCAAATAAAATTTAAAATCAAACCTGAAATTTATAACCATATCTTATTGGCTATCAAGTTGTTAGTCACTAAATGACTCAATCCATCTTCTATGACTCTAATCTTCATTTTGTTGATTGGTGACAAATTTGAATTAAATAACATACATTCAGGTATATATTAATGGTGATAGACATGCTTGAAAATGTTTTAATTTCTGAATTCATATATGACCTAGGTTTATATTTTAATAGCTACTTTATTATATAATGTTAATTATACAACCTATATAAAGTTTATTTAAACCTATATTAGCTTGACATGTATTTGAAAAAAATTAAAAGTATATAAATTGGATTTTTGTAAAGTAAAGTAGTAAATTATATAATAAATTATTGACAGTCAAAATGACACATCTGATTTTTGCACAAATTTTATTTCTCCTAATAAGCTGGTGTGTATTCTATCATTTTACAATGAATTTCATTATAAATATTTAAGTGTATTGAATTCATATATGGAATAAATCTAGTCTCTTACTTTGCCATACATAACCTATTTATGACAATTAGCTTTAGTAGCATTCTATTAGATTTAGCTATAGCTTTATTGAACTGTTTCTTTGGCATATTTAATAAGCCACAAGCCTGTTTCATATAAAATAAGCCATACATGATCAGTGTATTGCAATAGATAAGTAATTAAGTAGATATCAAATTGAATAATTATGAAATAGTTAGAATTTGGATGTTTATAGATAAAAACACCAGTTTATTTGAAGGAAATATATTTGTCCAATACTTATATTTTATGAGGCTGAATATTATATAATATATACAAAATTTGAATAAAGATGAGTTTTTGAATTTATATAATGATACTACTGACACCATATATTATATATATCTATATATCAATAAACTACAGGGTACCCAGCAAAAATCGTCAAATTTCGAAATTTTAATGTGAATTAAAATATTATATAAAATATAATTAATATAAATTTACACATTATAGAAACATGAAAACATGATTGGAATTACACATATTCAAAATGTTTTCCATTTGCACAAACATGCATTTCTAATCTAGCCAGCCATGACGATGTACAGTTTCTGATCACCTCATTTGGTGCAATAAACTCTGGAGTATTTTTGTGTAACCAATCAATGGTTCCATGAGCAGTATGGGGGTAAGCACCATTCTGCTGCCAGATCCAGTATTCACCTTCCATATTGCAATTAATGTCAGCAAACACCTGAGGGCACATTTTATTGTAATAAATCTTCTGATTAACTGTCTTTTTCTTTTTAACTCTGATTGTCTTTGTATCCTTCAACAAAACAGAGATTCGTTTTTCCATAATAAGAAACAGCCCCATACACCAAAATCAAAGCTTGCTGTTTGTCTATTTGTACGATAAGTTCATCTGAGGGAATGTGTGTCTTGACTGTAACAGAGTGACAAATTCATTCAGTTTGCTTATTTTTTTAATATATACCTAAATTAGCTATATAAAATTACTTTGAAATGAATAATAGTATAAAAAAAATGATATTAAAATATAATGACTTTGGAAGATTTATTTAAAAAGATGAATATATAATTAAATTAAGTTTTATAAAGCATAGATCTTAAAACCTCGACTTATCTGACTATTAAAAATTATAATATTGATATCATTAATCAATAAATATAATTTATAGATCAGGGATTTAAAAATATTTTACTATATTATCGATATATTGTTTAATTAAGTCAAATAATTACAAAGATTTCCTAATAAAAAAATCAAGTAAAATATATCTATATAATATATGCTTAAAATAAACATTTCTTTATAAGCTTAAGTGAAAGTATTAAATAGGGATATATTGATATTGTAAAAATAAAAGCAAATCTTTAATATAATCAGACTAAAATTGTTTTAGGGAATATATAAAACATTAAAAAACAAAAATAGTTCTAAAAATTATATTATAATGTGAAATATTGGCAAATAAATAAGGATAATAATGTTAAACCCAATAGTATTATAGTAATATGACAATTTTTTTAGCATCCTAAATTATTTTTATTCAAATTTTAGTAAAATCTTATGCTAAATAATAAATTTAAAAAGAAATGTTAAATTTAATGTTATAAATTAAAGGAATATAATATAAAAATAGATCCTATTATAAAATTAGAATGAATATTACTTGGTAATGCAAACAATTTTCTTTGTTTATTGATATATTATTTATTTTCTTTAAAAGATTGCATAAAAATTTTGAATAATGATTAATGATTAATTAAATTAATGTTGAAACTATTTAAAAAAACTTTAATCAATATATTGATAACTATTTGAAAATTTATTTATATAATTTTTGTTTATATAGCATAAGATTTTATTAAAATTTAAAAAAATATATAATTTGGGATGCTAAAATATGGGATCACCTATTAACACATGTTGGCGACCAGTTAGGAATTCCGACCAATTCGGAATTGGTCTGACCAGTTAGGAATTTTAAATTGCTGCGATTCCTAACTGGTCCGACCAGTTAGGAATTCCTAACTGGTCGGATTTGGAATCATTGGAATGATTTTACAATCATTATGATTCATAAAAATGAAACACAATTAG
>JAYRBW010143934.1:0-14862 GCA_036023295.1 Invenusta paracnida | reverse complement strand
TAAAAATTGTCAAACGTATTAATAAGTCATATATCGATTTAGATAATTAACAATAGAAATCATCATAGATTTAGCTAGGCATAATTTGCGGGCGCTTCGCGCCCTTAAATTAATGCCTGCTAAATCGATGATGAATCCTATAATGTAGTAAATATTTTAATATTTAATATTAAATATTAATTATTAATTATTATAATGTAGTATGTTCGTTATAGTATGTATATTATGTGAATGAGTTTAGCTAAATACTTAATGCATAGAACAAAAAAGGTTTTGCATGGTGTAAAGATTAAAATATAAACAGATTATATAAACATTATAATCAGTTTGAGTTTTAAATATATAATTTTTGCCACTAAATCATTGAGCAATAGTATGGGCAAGTGTATTCGTTAAAATATTATATTTCTAAAACATGTTTGGATGGCTATATCGTTTGTTAGATTCACTAATCGGTATAAAATGAAAATATTCAAGTACATATTAAGGTAGGTACTTATGTAACGTTTTTTTACATTAAATATACAATCATGTTCACAACATGTCTTTTTTTCAAATGATGAATTTCGCAACATTTTAGAAATTTTTGGACCAATAGGGTGTTTTTATTTATTTATTAGTAATCAAAATTTTTTTATAGTTTGTGGAGCATACGACAACTTTTCTTATATTTATAAATTATAAATATAATCAATTAAATTACTCAGATACGACTAATCACCTACCTAATGAATATAATTTTATATTTACCTTTACCTTTTAACGATGGTATCTATTACCTGGCGAATTGCCAAATTATCGAGAGATTTTTTTCATATGTATGATTTGTGATTTAATTTAATTGAAATTACTTTTCAATTATTACATACGTATTAGTTTGCAAGTAAACGTGACACATTTAACATTTTCCAGAGCATAATTAATATTAGAGGCAGTCATTTCTATCATTTAATATTATCAAATTGATTGATTATGTAAATGTGTATTATTTTATATCGACCAAAACTATAAATATCGATTATTATGAATAAAACTGCTTTAAATAGAAATTATTCAATTTTTACTGCTAAATTCTAAATAATAAGGTTTTATAATACTTTATATAGTTTTCATCGGATTCTGCAAATGTATTACATATTATGCTTTTTCACGGCCTCTTTAAATTTTCTACTCCCTCAAATTGACTAACCAATAGGATTTGACGAAAACAGTAATTCTGAAGGTCGAGGGTTCATGCGGTGTCAACAAAAAGATGTGCAAGAATTCCCAATGTATTGATGCCGGAAAGTTCTGCGACAAAAAGAAAGATTGTGACGATGGCTCGGATGAGTTACCTGAAATTTGCCGTAAGATTTTGACAACTTACAAATTCCATAATTTATACACATATATTTATGCTCTATAATCAATATCATGTTATCTTCAATTGGGTATAATAACAAAAAATATTTACTTAAGATTTACACTTTTGAATATATACATATATTGCGACTTCTCTTTAATACATATTTTATTTTAATTTCACCAATTATTTAGTATTATATCTGTTATCAAGAGACATGCTTCAATTATTTGTTATTTTGTTAACATGGTAATTAAAATATTGTAGTTGACAATTAATGAGTCACTTCTATAAGTACATTATGAGCTTTGAGACACAATAAATCAATTAATACATTAATTGACATTATTGTATATATATTAATATTTCATAAGATATATTTAACAATTAATATATATATCAATGATAATTTCCGTTTTTCGGGCTACGATTTAATAATATGAAGCAAATGATACACTAATATTTTTGTAATTCTTCTTCATGCAAGGTCGCTCCGGCCGCTTGAAGGAAGGGTATAGGCCTAATTTTATTACTATATTATTTTTATAATCGGTAATTAATTTGTGTCGCCCTCCGCCCCTCTTTTCTACCCTCCTACCCTTCCTCGCTACAGTCCGGTGCGAACCAAATGAGCTGCCCTGCAAGGCTTTAAACGGACAGGATCCCAAAAGACCATGCTTCCTTCGTCATTGGAAATGTGACGCTGACAACGACTGTGGAAACAACTTCGACGAACAAGACTGTCCCAGTAAGTTTGTCAACTCCCTCCGATATTGCTTTTATAACAGCGATTTTAAAGCTGGAATTATTTAATTATACATAAAATAGACATTTCAAGGCTGCATTTATTCTTAGACATTTGTGTATTCAAAGTAAACTTGGTTTTGAATAATAATTGTTAAGTGTTTATTAATTTGAAAGCAATATGCAGATATGTGTATATTTTCTAATTCTTGATTTTCAACATAAACACGTTGTTTTAAGAAGAAAAAACGAGCCCCTTTCTTCGATATTTTTTTTTTTTTGAAATTATTATTATTAAAACCTATCCATTCCGGTCTTGATGGAGTTGGACTCTCAAGTCTCACGTATTGTTGTTATTTTTAAATGCAGAAATGCAGGAATGTAGCAATTAAGCTTCAGTGACTTTTCCCCAAAAAAGTTTTACAACTTTTAGGGCAAAATTCCCTACGATGCATTCCAAGGGTTTTATATCTTGACTAAAACACTAGTAAAACATACTTGAAAAATGCATAGCTCCATTCTTATTTGACTATTGATTAATTTCATGTACTAATACATAAAGTACTAAATTATTGAATTTTTTTCAAAATATGAAAACGATACACCTACCTACATGTTTTTCAATTTATAATTAAAAAAATAATTTTGACTCAATGGAATATGTTACAAACCATTTTCGTTTAACTAAAGGCAATGTTTCAAAACTTTATTAGGAAGTTTAAAAATAATAGGGGAAGCCTATAAATGTCAGCACCTGCGCCGGGGATCTAGATGCACAAAATGCCCGGTATGCAGGGGGTCATTACTACTTCTGACCAGGTCAACCTCCATCTATTATAGCTAAGCGCCCTTGTACATATCTATTCTACTTACAGTCAAGAATAAGGGAAAGTGTATTGGAACCCATTATCTCTGTAACGACAACTCGACCCTGATCCCCCGGGCCTACTGGTGCGATGCCGAAAGAGATTGCCTCAGTGGAGACGATGAACAGGCTTGCAGTAAGTTCGTTTCAGGAATATTAATTAATTAATTGCCTTATAACTCATTGATAACTGTTTGTTTACTAAGGGATTTCCATTTGTACTGATTGTTTACTGGTTTAATGATGTTTATTAGAGATTGTTTTTCGTTTTATTTTTTAATTGAATCGAAATAATATATTGACTTACTTTTCATTTTTGTTTAAATTTTTATTAATTAATACTTTAAAAAGATTAAATCAATAATTACTATTTGATAAATCATAAATTAACAAATTATTTTTCTTTGAAAGAGATTTTTATAACAATTTAAACTTAAATAATAATTAAAAACAAACAAATTTGTACATATTAATATTTGCGTAACTACATCAATAACATTAAGCAATATAATAAATTTTGATTTATTATTAAATCATTATTTCATTAATTATTATCAATAAATTACCATTGAATTAACCAATGATAATCAACTGTTAACATATAATTGATTTCTTACTGATTGATTATTGATTGATAATCAATTGTTAACTATATCATCTTTCAAGGTGCTCCACAGTTCACCCACCCGACTCTGAAGACCGCCCGTGACCTTGTAATCCAAAAGAACTCCACGGTCCGTCTCTTCTGCAACGTGACCGGTCGACCTCTCCCAACCATCACATGGCGGTTCAACTGGGGCCATCTCCGGGACGACCTCGAGTACAACATCACGGAGGAGTATCAGGGTTGCGATCGTCGGGCCTCCATCCTCACTATCTACAATACGAAGCCAAGCGACGGTGGTATCTTTACCTGCGAGGCCAACGCTAACCGACGGACCATGTCAGAGGACTACACGCTCCTCGTCATCTGTGAGTGATCTAGGCTCGACCTTAGTGTAGGTCGTTCTAACCGTAGTCAATAAGTGAAGTATATGTATGCTAGCTAATTCAGTTACATATTATAATAGAAAACATATTTAAAAATACTAGTTTTTACTTTCGTGGCAGAGGTAATTAGAAATCTTGAAAGGGTCCTTGTTTTTGGACCTCAATCTAATCTATTTCAACTCTCAATATTGATATAAAATGTTTTAAAATATCAAGGGAAAAAGATTATAAATGAACTAATTGAATTACTTGGGGTGTGAAACCATTTTATTCTGTTTCAAGAATTGATTCGTTTTTATTTATATTAATTTCAAAATCATTTTCCCTCGAATATGAATGGTTTTCGCAGTTGACTCTTATTTCTACAAATTGTTACACTATTGTTACACCAGTAAAACAAATATCTATAGTTCTAACACACATTAAATACAAATTGAATCAAATCAAATATAAGAATTCATTAAATATTTAAAGTTTTAAATGCTTTTGGGAAGTTCTTGCTGTTTTTAACTTTTTCGAAATATAGTGAAGCGCTCGAAGTAAGGTTGTTGTTGTATTCCAATTTATAATTTAACGAATTTAAAACTTGCATAAAATCACATAACGGTACTTTAATTGAATATTAAGTATGCTGGCAGTCAAAGGTTATAGTCATGTATTTTATATAGAAGTGTAGTGATATTAAAGATATTAATGTAAGCTAATTATAACAATGACAAATATTTTATATACTTTACGTATATTCTAATTTATAAAGTTTTATTCATTTAAAAAAATAGTTTATATAAAAATAAGCTTTAATTATTTAATAAAAATAGGCATTTAATATACGTGATATATATACCACTATGATACGAGTATGTGTTACCTATGTCAATTTCCTTTTAATGGTTAATAACAATCACACAACACATGGAATTTAAAATTATTATAAGTTTGTGAATTTTAGGCATAACTATTGTAAGAGCTGTGATACCACAGTCTACCTTGCACGAAATAAATATGCTGCTACAGCGCACTTCTTATTCCTAAGTTTATACATATAGTATATTTTATTAATTCAATTTGTGACTAAGCTTGGTCGAGTAATGTAGTGATTTTTCCGGACTCGGGATGACTGACAAGACCAAGATATATATACCTAGATAGACAAGACCAACAAACGGACACCGCAAGTATTTTAAAAGACAATTTTTAGTTTCAATTTTTATCCAATAGAGTTGTTGATGCTGTTAGTATAGTAAGTAATATTTAAAAATTTGTCTCAAAATCTACATCGAAATGACAATAACTTGTCAATTTACTAATAAGTTTCAATTTGAAGCATATTCAATGATCGTTTAGCTGACTATTCGACGTAAGTTTGTGCATATAAATACTTTCTGAACTATATTTACTCGCGATGAGCAGGGTTTCCGTAAAGTTTCTCCGCAATTGAACATGATTAAGTCATATCTACATGGCTATGTGTGTGGAGGTATTATACAATTCGATTACAGAATCATTAGATATAGTTACATAATAATATGCTGATTAAATTACCATGGAGAAACTTGACGGACACCCTGTACTGACCGGCATTGTAATATTTATAATCAGTCACTAGGTCAAAAATACTTGGTTTTGGTTTTTTGGTTTTGCGTTTATTTCCAATCCCGTTAAATAAAATTATATATATTTTTTAGATACATTAATATTGCAAAGTTCATTAGGGTAATCAATTAATAAATATGAAAACAGGTTTCATTTATCGATATTACCTATACCGGAATTAAACAACTAGATCCTATTTATTGAAAGGATGAATATAAGTTTTAAACGTTGTATTTATTTGTTGCGTTTCAATTGAACCCTTTCAGCCAACAAGGATGTCTGTGAAAAGCCATATTACAATGATGCTGCCGTCTTCAAAGAACAATGCCTGCGCTGCTTCTGTTTTAATCAAACGGAACAATGTTCTAGTCTCAAGTCTCACTCTATCAGTGCTGTAAGAGAAATTCTTTATTTTATTACATATATATAGTTTATCTGTATTGTGTATGTTTAATACTCTTTCGTAGAAATATTACGAAAAGTGATAAGAATACTTTTAATGTTTTTAAAAATATATATACATAAAATCCATAAATACACTTTCAATCCACTTTATATAGAAAGTACATATTGATACTAATATACTCATATAGGAGTAACTCAAATACAAAGAAGATATTCAGTACACTATATTAATATCTAAATGTTTGATTTTATGTCAAATTTAGTTATGCTTAAAATTATACAAAATAGTACGCAATTTTTATTAATATTTCGTTAAAATCGGCGGTTTACAATTAAAAAAATAAGAATTTAGTAAAAGTGAACTTTGAAAGCAGCTATTATTAATGAACGGTATTTAAATGAAATGTATTATTAGAAACACAACTTAGATTTGTTGCTTATGAATACGTATTAAATATTTGCATGCCATAATTGCTAATGTTTGAAAATCAGAATGTGTTCTATTTTTTTATTTTAAAATTGTTTTTACGTAATTTATTAAGATTTCAATGGTGATCCATCTGCGGAAAATAAGTATTTGGTAATGAACTAATTGAATTTCTTGACCTTTTTTTTGCATCGCACACACGTTTTATAAATATTGCCATGGAAATATTCCCACAGATCTAAAGCTAATATCAAATTAAGCAATACAATTTGATTTCTGATTGTTATTCTAGTCATGTATAGAGGCAATCACTGAAAGCACTTTATGATTTTCTTAGAGCTGCATTTTGCTGTTTAAGATGCAAATTATTTTGCATTTTTCTGTTTAAGATGCAATCAATATTTTCTCCTTGGAAGAGAAGTTTAGAATTTTTGCTAAAGCTACTAAGCGGCTTAGTTAGTACAAGGAAAATACTTTTTAATAAAATGAAAATCCAACTCATTCATATCATTGTGATATTGCATTGCATTGCATTGCAGTGTTCTATTGTAGATGTATTATTCTTTCTGACTCCGTCCTCCTCACTCTCTAATCCAGGTTCCCCGGGAGTCGTCAACGAAGAAATCGGACTACATGGTGGCTGACTACAAGAGCATGAAGATCCTAGAAGACAGTCTTGTTTACACTTACTGGACGGACGCTACGAAAAAGTACACTATAAATTCCGAGTACTACAAGCGGATCAACAGTGATGATCTCTTTTTAAGAGGATCATTTGGCCTTGAAGGCTCATGGGTAAGAGCAAACAATGGATTTAATTGGCACAAAATATCTTACATAGGAGGCCAACTAGAATTTGCCGTTCAAAAAGAGTAAACAGTTAGTTATTTTACAGGGTTTTTTTAACTAATTTTAGTAAATTTCTCTAATAATTATCGCATATTTAATAAATATTTAAAATTTGCTAAATTGCCAGTTTAAATATGGTATATCACAACTTTTTTTATACTTGTTTGTTTCAGTTGATGTCCTACGGTCTCAACATGCGCTATACATTAACTATTCGCGGAAAATCCGTCGGTCTGATCGAGGGTCCTCTACTAGTGCTCTACGTAAGTTGGATCCCCTATTATAAGGCTACTGTCAAAAGGGAGACGATATAAGGGAGACGATATAAGGCTACTGTCAAAAGGGAGACGATATAAGGGAGACGATATAAAAAAATTGCTACAAAGTACACATGAATGAAAAATATGTTCATTTGTAGAAATCAAAAAATAGAAACACATATTTAAGTTAATCAAATTGTCTATAACTAAGGATTTGGTCAATTAACAAGAATTTTATGATTATACCTTTAATATGCCTGATTGTTAATTAAAGAGTTAATTTATTAAGTTTAAAAATTGTTATGTCTTCATATTTTTTTACTACCCCAAAATACACATTACGAATGATACCGTTTACTAATTTATTACTCGTCCAGAGACTTTAGAGAAATATAAACTAGACGGAACACTGCACTGCATATATTATGCTACGCGCATAAAATGGAGGCAACTTCACACGATCATTTTTAGCTTGCAAGTCAAACTGACAGCCACCATTTAACTGACAAGTAAGCGTCAAGCGTTCACATTAGGCGCGCTGCTAGGATTTTCCACAGGGGAGGGGTCATTTTAATGCAAAAAGGGCGCCATTTAAAAAAAATCAAGTATATATAACGCGAAAACGGTATACCTTTTTTATTATTACTTATGAAAGGGCGCCGTTGCCTCTGCCAAAGGGGGTCGTTCGACCCTTCGATCCCCCTTGGCGGCGCGCATTTGATGATCAGTTTTGGCTTTTAACCTTCATTTTAGCTGACATGACAAATTCAGCATGCTAGATATTTAAATAAAACTGTGGCAAGCTAGACTGCCGATGGTTGTTCCTTTGCATCGTTAAAATTATGACGAAATAATATAAATATCAACGTGATACGTCAACATAAAGATCGATAGTTTCGTCAGTTTTACTTGGTCCTGTGGAGACGAAAACTGACAGACAGTTAAAATTAGTTGGTTTACACCACAGAGCACTAAATAATATAAGTCTGGGGTTGACACTGACAGCTTACTTGTAAGCCAAATGATCGTGTTCGTCAATATGTGTGTAGCATGTGCAGTGTAGTGTTCCGTTTACTTACTATTTTTCTAAAGTTTTTGACTGTAACCGATCAAACATTCTCAAATAGACCAATATACACTGGACGAGTAATAAATTTAAAAAAGGTGTCATAATGTGTATTTTGTGGGAATAAAATAAACCCATAACAATTTTTAAACTTAATAAATTAACTGAAGCTATCTCCAAGGAACAATGAGGCATAATTATGGCATACCTAATCATAAACGTCTTGTTAATAGACTAAATCTTTAGTTTTTGATATTCTGCTAAACTTAAACATGTGTTTCTATTTTTTTATTTCTACAAATGAACATTTCCATTCATATATACTTTGTTACATAATGTGGGTAATTGCGCCATATGCCTTCAACCAATCAAAACTCATTAATTTGTCCGCCAATGAGATGCTAAAAGAGAGAAAAACATTTTAAAATAAGAACTGATCCACTTAAAACTTCAGTAAAAGATTTAAATTGAATTAAATTGCTTAGAAAAATTAAATAAATATTGTATGACATAATAAATATTACGAAAATGTCAAAATTTACTTTTTAATGTAATACAATTTTTAAAATATATAATTTGTTGGTCTAAAAAACTGAGCGTGAATTACTTATTTTATGCTTATATTTTCATATAGATAAAACGGAAAGCGTTAGTCAACGGAAAGTTTTAGTCATCTTTAACAAAAATTCTATACTGAAATAATTTATGCATTACCTTATAACGCTAATTATACAATCTTATACTTGAGCTAAATTCTGATTTCTTAACTGTAATAGTTCTTTATATATAAAAACTCAAGCAAACATACCGTTTTGACATTTAAAATGCCTATCTCTCTTTTAACTATAATTGTTATTAATTTTTATTTTTATTTTTATTTTTAAATAAATGTTAGTATTGTATATTTGAGAAAAATAAATAGAATTTGAATTTTTTTTATTTGAAGACTTTTATTGTGTTATACTGAAAGGAGGACGATTAAAATAGGTTCAAATTAATTCAACTTGTAAATTATAAACTATACAAAATAAGAAATCACGCTGTTAAGTGTTTTCGGAACTTGTTTTTATGTATTTTCCGTATAACTTGCGGTGGACAGGTAACCCTTGATACCGAATTCTAGTTTATACTACCCAAGTGTTTGACACTAAAAGCCTCCTATAGCCGTAGGGTCAGAGGCGTCTTAATGGCACTTGTCAAACTATAGAAATCATGCTCGTTTGCTCATATTTCTTTATCGTTAGACAGAATGCCTGTATACAAGTATACTGACCTTTTCTTACAGCGGCCATAAAGAGGTTATGCAACCTTTAGTGTTGGAGATAAAATTATGCTGATGCAATAAGCATATTTTATATAACTTAGTATACGTGTCTTTGTAATTGATATTGAAATCACTTGAAGTGTTATGGCTGCGGTCCATGACCGTATTTTGTAATTTTATATATAAGAATATGATATAATATGCTATTTCAGTATTTACGAGTATAAGTAAAATTTGAGTTTTAAAACATGATTACTTTAAGAATACCATAATTGACAGTGTTAAAGTTATTTGTTGGAAAATAAACCGATGCTTAATATTATTTGCAGGTTGAATACACATAGGTACTGTTAATATTGAATAACTATTTAGTAAATAATAGATTAGCATTATTTGATAATTTTTTAATATTGTTATTTTCAGTATATATTTCCTCTGTTCAAAAATGTTCTTCAAATTTTATTACAAATAATTAAAGTATATGGTCTTTATAAATTATTGATTAAATCCTATTCATTTTGACAATTAAATATAAAAAGTAAATACATAAATAAAATAATATATTATTATGTATCTTGTAATTCCATATATCTAAATAAATATTGCAATTTTTAAATACGAAATATACTATTCCACCTTGAAGAAATATACTACTTGTATTAAGCACAATATATTTCTGTTCTGTCATTTGGAAAATTTAACAGCCTTGTAAGCCTAGATAGAAATCATCCGAAGATCAGACCTTGATGCCCTTAAGAAGCACGAAAGGCCTGAGCAAACAAAAAACTGTTGGTTTAGTAATATATATATATATAAATAGTCAATCTCCCGATTATGCAGAATTCTATGACATTATGTAGAACTCTGTTATTTCCATTATATTGTTATATAACAGTTACATACTGTTTGTCACATTGTACTTTTCTCAATTCTTACAATAAATGCTACAATTACATTTTCAAAACGCTTTACTTAGCGCTTAAATAATTTATTGAATTTAGCACTGCAGCTGTTGTTTTTAAAAAAGGAGAAAACGAACCATCAATGTAAGATATATATATATTTTGCTTATATAGAACCAAATATCCCGCAACATATAAGAAGTAAAGTGATTCACTAATAATCCAAATGTATTTGTTTCGCTCAATAATTCTTTAAATTCATGGCATGACCTTAGAAGTATTCAAAATCTTATTAAGATCTACTAAAAACGTGGTAAAGTTAACTGCTTATCTTCCAATGAATGGCTCAACATGATATGTCAACAACACCTTCTCCTCATCTCCTTCTTTCAGGGTATAAACAGTAAATTGTACTGGTGCCGACCACCCCAACGCCTCGCCGTCTACGCCGAAGAGAACTTCTACGACAACGTCATGTCCGTGGAACTAGTGGAGACTGCCAACTGGTACTCTGACAGTAAGTGCAAGGATAAGGCCACTCGCAAGGAGATGATGACTCTGCTCTCCAATGTCCGCCAAATTGCCGTCCGAATTCGCTACTACACCGAGCAGACTAACTTTGAGATGACCAAACTCAAGCTCGACTATGCCGAGAAATCGCCATGGTCTGTTAACTATCTGGCCAAGATCGAAGTTTGTCAGTGTCCTCGTGGATATCAGGGATTTTCCTGCCAGGTAATTTGAGTACTTACTACCATATATCTTAAAGACTTATTTGAAGCAAATATTTCTATCTATTTTAATTTGAAAAATTAACCAATTCATTTTTTGTTTAGCTTTTCTCTAATCCTCTTTCCACCACCACTCTCCTTTCTCTTTTCTACGCTCATTTAACCTTGTCTACTCTTTTTATCTTATTCCATGTCTTTTAAAGGACTGCGCTTACAACTATCGCCGAACCGTGGAGAACAAGTGTGAAGTCATCTGCAACTGCCCCGAATGTGATGATAACGGTGACTGTGTCAAATGTGAGGGAAACCGTTTCGGTCCCAAATGTCTTCAGTGTAAAGAAGGCTTCTATCGAGACCCTAAATTACCCCTCGATGCTGATTGTACTGCCTGCAGCTGTCCCGCATCTGGAGCGTAAGTATAACTAACGGATCGAAATTGTATTGTCTCATCTCTTCTCTTCTCCGTCGTCATTTTCATAATTATCTCTTCTCTCTCCACTTTTCGCTTTTTATTCTCTTCTGCCAGTTTTCTCTGCCCTATCTATTCGTTTTCTCTCTAACAGCTAGTAATATCTCCTGATCTTTCACATATATCTCCCCTTTCGATGCCAGGGTATCGAGCCAATGCCTTGCCGATCTGCGATCCGACACAGGATATCGATGTCGATGTGCGGCTGGTGATGCCCAACCTCAGGAGTGCTTGAAAGAATGCGCTGATGGATCCAAGACCCCTGGTTGCGAAAAGAAGCCACTCAATAAATGCAACCCATACGGAACTGAATCCGTCTCTGGTGACACCTGTACTTGCAAGGTATAGGCCCATTACTAAAAGTGCATTAATTATATTTTTGTCCTTTGCGGTACATGCATTAATATAATAATATGTTTGATATGCACATGACAAATAATAATAAGCATGCAATTACAATGCATGTATTAGACAAGTAGTTCATAGAGATTTATCTGGCTTGCATTAAATGTGCGCTATAGGATTAAAGACTGACTTATGCTAATATTTATTTGCGTTGCGTAAACGTTACTTTATGTTATTGTTCAGTATATTATACAGCAGATTATTTTATTTAAATATAAATTTAAATATTACTGTATTAGTGTAACTACTAATTATACGTTACCGTTATGGTAACAATTATCTTATAAATAATTAATTGGAATTGAGTAATATTTTCAATATTTATATTATTTGCAATAGATTTTTAATAGTTCATTTATTATTTTCAAATATATAAATTGCAATAGTTCACTGGTAATAGTGATCTAGACTTCGTAATATATACATAGTCCTCATATATTCTTTATAAAAGAGTACAAATTGTTTGTAAATTTACGCAATGGATATGTTATTTGTCTTACATTAAAACATAATACTTCTTTCAGATGTATTACACTTTCTTTATAGATACATTAAACACCGTCAAGACATAATCAAAAAATTTAAAAAGTTTATTGAACCAATTAATTATAACCCCTAGAAATATTTCTGTATGTTTTGGACTATAGTGTACATAATTTAAGGTATTTAGTAATATTTTATAAAAAAACTGTTACTATTTTCCATTTCTTTTTATTTCATTTCTAAAACTTTTATAGTCATGTTATTGTTTATTTATTGAAATTATTTCATATTTTGTGTATTAAGGATTAATTTGCGCTGGATGGAACCACCATCTTGTCTTGTCGTGTAGGAAAGTCTGTGAAAGTGCAGTAATAGTGGGAATTTCTCCTTCACCCTCCAGGCACCCTATAAAGGCGCCATCTGTGATGAGTGTGAGACCGGCCATATCGCTGCAGGAGGTCATTGCCACAAGTGCTTCTGCTCTGGCAAGACGGCAGACTGCAGTCTCGCAACTGACTACTACTATGTTCCTGTTACTCAAGTACGAGATTAGTATTACCGAGTATATAAAACAAAATCAGAATTCAATTTTTATCATATACTGTGAGTGGTTATTTAGAATATTTATAAACGTTATTCCACATTTAGAAATGAATAATATACAAGCATTATCATTTTTTATTAAATATATAATATACGGTATTTGTACAACTTACTACTTTTGAGTAGAAAAAATATAGAATATACTTAAATAAAATTCTAATTTAGTAGTATAATATTTAGTTTCCCTTGTTATATTATTCAATTTCTCATTTTATTAGGTAAAATAAGTTATCTACATAGATATTAATATATACTAAATCAAGAAATACTTGAAATAAAACTGGTTCTTCAAAGTTTAAACTTTGCAGATAAAAGACAATAAAGATTTTCTTGCAAAGTAATTCTGCATAAAAATATTTCACTTTACTTTAGTAAATATATTAATCCAAAACATGCAATTAACGAGAGGATTTATTTGCACTAAAAGTTTCGCATACAAATAAATTGATCTGTCAATAGATAGAATTAAAAAAATTGTCTACTTATTAAAATTAAATATTAAACTGATTAATTTTTTTTAAGTATTGTTTTGTTAAACAACTATCTTTCAATTTTACTTGTTCACGATTTTAATTCTTTGACCTTAATTTCGTTTTGTTTTTATCATCAACTAGAGTTTCGAGGATAAATCGGGATACCGCCTCGGTTACTCGCTGGGTCGTCGGTTCCTCGATGGTGTCTACCCGATCAAGAACGGCAACGTGAACTTGGAAAGCTCGGAGAACCTGCTCGTAATCAAGACGGCAAACATTCCCGGAGTCATTTCCCTCCTGATCCGTATCAAGCCCAAGACTGAGACCCGAAACGGCATCTATGTGAGTGACACAGAGGATTTCGGGATTTATAAGTAATTTATAGAGTGGGGTATTGATTGACTCCTGGACTTTCAACACAACGCAACAGTCGAGATAAATAGATGATACAAGGTATAAAATATAAGTTAATTTATAACAAATTATAAGAGAAATATTGTATTGCCAATATATTCAAGTGAAACATAATTAATTGTATTCTATTTTTAAATCATTATGTACATATCATTTTCAGCTATATAGTATTCTTTAACCTGTAAATGATATTTTTGAAGATATATCAAATTTTAAATAATTATTAATTGTACTAGTTTTATTATCTAAAATAAAAAAAAGTGTTTTATGTGAAAAATAATAAATAATGGTTATAACACTTATTCATTTTGCTTCAGTGAAAATAGTTAATTAATTATAATTAATGATTTACTGTTTACATATGTATATTTCGATACCACTCTTCATTAACAAAAATGGATAACTATACTTTTCAAAAGGGAAGCGTGCCATATCGCCACCATCCCAAGTCGCCACCCTATTGTTTATAGCTGGAAACATATTCCCTAATCACCGCGCTATTTTGCAGTGGCAAATGGCCACTGTCAGGAGTCTTATTTCGCCACCCACTATCATTAATCAATAACTATTTGGTTAT
>JAYRBW010143923.1:0-14863 GCA_036023295.1 Invenusta paracnida | reverse complement strand
CAGTCATTATCAACAGTTTAAAATATTATAACTGTGATGATGAAAATATCGCAGAGATGCTCATGATATGGCATATCGCAGTGCAATAAATATTGCAGCTTATCACAACACTGATTTCTTCGCCCTACACTAATATTTTACAGAAATGACATAGACATACACATTTATACAATGTTAAGTTCAGTCAATTTACAAGAAAACAACGAAAATGTATGAATGTAATGACAAATAATTCTCTTTTCTTAAAACTCTGAGACTTTCAAGGTGAGAATTTTGTCCGGCAACAATTCTTCATTTAAATCTGGACATGCAAATCTGTTGCAATCTCTGGACTAGAGATTTGGTGACATCCAAGAAGAACTGCTGCAGGCAAAATGCATAGCTGATTTTCGATACTGGCCTGACAAGGAGAATAAACAGGTCAGTAAATTAACCCAACCCCTCCCATACCACCCTGTAGATTTCGGAGATCACGATATCCAGATCCTCATTGATCAATTCTGAGAAATCCTCTGCAGCTCTGCACTAAATCCCAATCTGATTCTGGAGGAGTGGACCATCCCAAAAAATAAAGGTCTACATGGTTTACTTGAAAATGTATCTCAATATCGTAACTTGGGATACCATCAATCGCCTGGCAAAGGAGTATTGCCCAAATATCCTTGGTCTGATGGATCTCATTCTTTCACTCCCTGCATCAACTGCTCAATGTGACAGGTCAATGAAAATCATTAAGATGGATTGGTGCTTCAGTCTAACTCCTGAACCTCTCAATGATCTCCTTGTGGTAAAGCTTCACTCTCCCAATATCAGTCTTTCAACCCTAGAGAGCCACAGGTACTTTACCTGTCTGATTGAACATGCCTACTCATAACTATGTACATATTTATATGAAATGCACTTGACATCTAAATAACAATAGCCAATAAGGAAACACTAACAAACAAACTTTAAATTCAAATTTTATATAGCCATTGGGCAGGCAAACTTTTTTAGATTGTAATACTATTGTTAAAAGGTTAAATGGATAATTAAAATCAAGCAAAGTAAAGCAATTAGTTATTTTGTTTATTATTAATGTCCTGCAATCATTAACATTATGCAATTGATCATAGGAATAAATATATATATATGGACAATTCCATGTGTCTCACGTGACCATTTTGACAGAATTTTCATTTTTTAGATTAAATTCATGGCAAGTTACATAACTTGAAATTATATTATACTGTATCAATCTTTTACCTTATGGTACTAAATACTTTTAAAATATTATAATTTAATATTTGCTTACTTGTTTAAAAACAGTGTATAAAAATATATTTGTGTCTCACATGACATGATTTTGGACATGGAATATGAAAATAATATTTTGAATTAAAATTTCTGCTCTTATGATATTTTTTTTGATAAACTTTTTTCATTATTTTATAGATTGAAGGACTAAGTTCCAAATTAAGTACCATTTGAATATATTCATATTATAAGGTATGTAGGAGATTTATATTTTTAGTGTGTCTCACGGGACAAAATTTTGTGTCTCACAGGACAAAAAAGATCTTCTAAATAATTAAACATTTTTAAAAGTAGTAACTTAATAAGTTAAACATATATGTTGTGGTCAAAAACTATGTAGCCTAAATAAAATATTAAAACAATATTTTTTTCTTAACAAGTTGTTTATTACAATATTCATACATGTTTATAAAAGAATATTCCAATAGGTCATGGAAAGCATGTTATTTACAAATTAACCTATTAAGTTGCAAATTAAAAAGTTAAATACACATGTTTACAATGTAACTATCAAATGCTTTAAACATAATGTTTTATACTTAAGTACTTTAGAGTTCCATCATTCAATGAGTTAAGAATAATATAGAAATGTACAGTAAGAAAAATATTTATAATAATATAAAACCTTTCTGCTTATGTTCACTTTTTATAAAAAAGTACATTTTACTAGTTTTTCAATTTAAGTTAAAATTAAAATATTAATAAAAAAGATAATGTCCCCTTCTTAACTGAGGTGTGTCCAATTTCTTAATGACTTTGTCATAGGTTATGTCACATATGTAAGCATACAACTCAGTCAATGTCCCTGTTTCTTCACATTTTTGTATCCTTCCATTTTTTGAAGACCATTTCAACCATTTCACTTCTTTTGAACCATTTTCATACACTGTAGATATTCTTAAATCCACAATTCTGATTTGAACATTTTCCAAACCAACAATCTTCATTTGCTGGAGAACAAATACATGTAGGAAAATCAGATGAGTATTTGGGAATATTTGTATGACAAGATATTTGATCAAGGGCAAGGCATATATTTTCATGATGTATGCATACACATACATTTTCAGGTGTTTATGAGGCCAGTAGCACATCTTTTGGTCTCTTATTACAAAATTTTGACAGACCAATTTTCACATCTGGGTTTACCTCCTTAAATATAGCATAAATTTCTTCCAGACTTATAAAAAGTGTTCTTTTTTGAAGTTTTGTTCTACCTGATTCCAGATCTACAGTAACAAAATCTTTCTTAGATGCTGATATCCTACTTATGTCATCATGCGTGAAAAAATTGATGATATCTTAGTCATTACTACTGTACAACTTGCTTTTTTTGGAGGTGGACTATATATAGTAAGGTCATATACTATATATATATGTAAGGTCATAATCTTCAAACAACTTTTTAATAACTGCATTTTTTTCCTGGGACTTTTTGGCAATGCTCTTTTTACACGTACTGTTGCTTTTCCTAAAGATGAATTAGATGCATATGGCATTGCTTTCACAGGTGTTGTTTCCTTTTTTTGCTTTAATCTTTGCATTCTTTTTCTTTTCTTCTTTCTGCCTTTGTACTTTTAGTTCTGTTGGAAGTTTCTATATATGTGCTTTCTTCTTTTCATGTCTTTTTACAGTCCTTGCATGTTTTTCTTTATATTCATCATATTTTCCTTCTGCTTTCAGCTTATCTTTCTTTCTTCTCTGTCTTTCTGCATTTGTTAAAGGCATTTGTATCTTATGTCTATAAAAAATGTATAAATATAATATAATAATATGAATATATATAAACTATATAGTTATTGTGTCTAAAAGAACGTGTCTCACGTGAATTTTGTTGATAGTGATTTATTTAACAACCAGAATATATATATTTCATCATTTATTATCCTTTATAAATGTTTTATTATGACTGCCTTGTATGTAAATATACATATAATTTATCAATATTTTGAAGCTGTAATACTAACTTTTATATATCAATCCAAGTATAATTGTTCTTCATTATTATGATGTTATAAGTTAATATAATGTATTAAAATATTATAAATAAAAAGTTGACATTATTATAAATATACTATTATCAAAATTTAATATATATATAATAAATTACACATTTTTTGTTATATTTAGATTATTTTTATTTTTATTTAAAAATTTAATTTCAATGTTCATAAAATTAGACTAGTTATTCAACTAACCATGAATAAAAACAGAAACTACAGTTTGTGAGCTTTCTAAAAATGTATTATTTGATGTAGTAAAACAAAAAAATCTTATTTTTGTCTTATTTTGTCTTATTTTTTGGAATTGCCCATATACTATATATATATATAAAATACATTAAAATAATTAAAATAAATGAATATTTTATTAAAATGTGGTTTATTAAAATAAAAAGTGCGAAAGATAGTTTAATGCAGGAATATTCAAGATTACCAAAAGGTCATTTTTCATTTAAGGGAATTTCTGGAATTTTTATATGTAGTAGAAAATGAATAATTTTGAAAAATGCCTGGGAATTTGACTATTTTATTTTTATCAAATTGTATATTTTCTGGAAGTGTCTTTGACAGACCTGCCGACTGTTGGGACAGTCTTGTTATTTAAAGCAAAGTGAAATGGTAGCAATCAGTACAGTGCTGGAGTGGCTTAAAACCAACACAAACTGGACATCAGTCAGGATAGCAATTGGGAGTGAAGAGCTTAGCATCACTTGATTACTCATCCAACAACATCTCATCATCTAATCATTAAAGTTAACACATTGTTAGAAGAACACATTAATGCTAGACAAACACATATGGCAGACAGGGAAGCAGCTAGTGGTAGTTTGTTGAACCAGGAAGGAGTTGGATGGTTATTTGATGTGGCGAAGGCAAAGTGCAAAAAAGAAATGTAAACATAAAAGAAGCAAATAACTGTTTTTTTCAATAATTCTATATAATTTATATAAATATATCAAATAAAATTTTTTTTGTAAATAAAAATATATATATTATATTTAATTGCATGTCATATCTAAAATTATATGCAAAGGGAAGATCAACAAAAAGTGGGAGCTAGGGTTATCCAAGAAAGAAGTTGTCAGCCTTAGGAGATTCCGCACAGGCCACTTTACAGAGCTGTTAGCCTATAGAAAAAGAATTGGCCTTAGCGAAGAGGAGAACTGTAGAATGTGTAGAGAAGAACCAGAAACAGCCAACCATGTGATGTTCCGTTGCTTCAGTCTAGAACAAAATAGAAGACAAGAAGAGATTTATAAGATTAGTCACCTCACCCAGTAGGCTGGGAAATGCAAGAAGATTTGGAAAAAGTTTAAATCCAATTTGAATCAAGTAGTGGGATAAAAACAGCAATCTGCAGAAAATATGAGCTGTCAAACTTAAAGACCATGAATAAAATTCCCAGACTCCAATAACATTTTTCATACATTTTCATTCATTGTACAATGTTTTCCTATTGCTATTTAATTTTAAAACTGTTGTATTTAGTTTGCTGTTTTTAAAATTAATATTTTAAAATAAGTGGCGTTTTTTTGTACTGTGGCGTTTTTTTTAATGAGGGCAGTGGCAGTCATATGCTAAAAAAAGTCAAATTCGTACATATGATGCCTACATTTATAGCTATAGTATATTCTCTTGAATGACATTAAATCCAGCATTCAGCTTTTCTGTAACAATATTGAAGCTGATTTCAAAATTATTTATCATTATATATGCCTAAAGACAATTAGTCAATAAATTAGAACTAGTATTTATTTTCTTAGAACTAGTATTTCTCTTCTTAGAACTACAAATTATCAAATGCACAATGAGAATACTGAATATTTGATCATTATTTATTATTGACTTCACTTATAAGAACATTTTCTCGCATATAAAATAAATGTTTAAAACTTACCTTACCAGACTTTTAATATACCTATAACTACAAGTGCAAAACCTGTCATTTGACAATTTATATTTTTTACACAATAACACTTAAAAAACACCTAAAACTATTTTATAGGATCTAAATTCTTATTTGGTAATATACTTTTAATAATTAATTATAATTAGTGCATATATCAATATAAAATTAAAAAAACAAACAATTAATGTTCACTTAGTAAATATCAAAAGAAAAAAGCCACAATAATTCAACTATTCATTATTGTAGATTTTTTCTTTTCATAACAATATAATTATAATGATGTACCTAAGCTATTAGGCAAACATTTTCTCCTTCTCTGAAATTCTATATCTGACATTTATAATTATAACTATAAAATGATAGAGTGCAATCTGCTAAAAGATTATTCATTTTTTCATGGGGTGGTCTGTCTGGCTATATATATGCTAGGTTGCATAATAAAAATTGGTACATAACAGTTATGTAACCCAGCTTGTACAGTTAGACCACTGACTACCAATTTTATAATATTATATCTCACATGAAGGAATGAATAATCCTTTAGCAGCATGCACTTTATCTATATTTACAATAAAGTATGATGCTCCAGGATATATATCTATTTAAAATTATGTTAATGTACCTAAGTTGATTACACAATAATTTACACTGAGAAGCTAAAACCAGCTGCACGAGTTTTATTAGTTTGTCATCATTTAGGATGCATATGATGTAATCATAATAATATATAGCACAAAAATATAAAATTTCCAATTTAGCACTCTTTTTGTATCGATTTTGAAATAAGATTATAGAAATGATAGCTATTATCAGATTTTCAGCACTTCAGGAATTTATGATTATTTTATATGAGTCTTACAGTAGCATTTTTTAATATCATAATTTACAATTTAAAATGGCAAGGAGATGATTATCAGCCAATGAAGTTCTTGATGCCATGGCATCTTCAACATTCCATAAGATGCATCAGGCAATGAATCTGGTAGAGATTTGTCAGAAGAGACATTTTTGGCATTCTTTGCTTTTTTATATTTTGGTTGTTCTTGTCATACTAACATGTTGATGAAATTAAAATAAAATGTTTGCTTTGATAATGCCTGTAAATAAAATACATATATATATGTTTTATAAATTATATAATTGTTGTAATAATACTAATTTATCAAACTTTTATATGTTCATCAATTGACAGATTTTGGAACTTCTAGGTATATAAAGCAATAACATTTTTGCACAAATAAGTATCGAGTAAAAGTAAAATAAGTCCCTAGAGGAATATATATTAAAATTATTATAAAAAAATTATAAGCATTTGAAAACTGTCAATTAATTGGTTTGGCACTTCTAATGTTAATTATAAATACTATATGACCATTCATCCTAATTTTGCATTTAAAATATGTTAGTTTATACTGAATTTTAATGAGTCATTATGGCCTTATCAATTTTGTGTATATTTATTTAATTGTTGTCACTACCTATGCATATATATATTGCTGCAGAATTAATATGTTTCAGTCTATGTACCTATTAATTAACATATTAAATTTCAATAACTATTTTATAAGTGGTTTCCTTGTATCCTATAATTGTTAAAAATTTGTACTGTATTTTTAATTCATTTCTGAATAACTCGAATTTTTAGATAAGTTAGATATTTTCTATAGTCCTCAGAAATTCGACTTATAATGTTGATTTGACTACATATTACAATTTTGCAATTATTATATCATAGTTTATATTAATTGTACTTTTTAGTTTAAATATAATATTAGATTTATTTTTATATTTAATATTTCTATAATTGAATATCAAAGAGTATTTGCATGATGATCTCAGGACTGAGGTCAGCATTTTTAATGCAACAGATTTATCAATTAATTAATCAGACAAATTAATCAAGATTGAAGAGGCTTGGCATATTCTCCAACAGTTGTCTGCTGATTCTTAGCCAACATATTTCTTATTTCGTAATTTATTAAAAACAGTACATATTTTATTATATGGCAATGCAAATTGGAGATATATCTCTAAAAGTCATAATCTTAATATTAATATCATGTATAATTGCCTAGCAGTTTCTGCAATACAATAAGTTTTCATGGCAACCGATTTTTTTAGAGTGCATAATCTCATAGCAAATAATGTTTTAATTTTACAGCCTCTAAAATAATATTTCCACTATGACATATATATGTGCATAATTGGTATGAATTCACAGTAGACTGCACAGATGCAGAATTTTGTTATTTACCTGTGCAGATTCCTTTTTGTAAACATTTTTCATTTGACATAACATTACAGGCAGTAAAACTAACCCACTATTGATTTCTTATCTTATTTATAACTAATAATTTAAAAATTTGGCTCATAAATAGAACCAACTTTATATAAATTTCATTTTAATACTACTTTAAATCTCAATGCTGACCTTTAAAATTATTTATTACTTATTTCCAAACCCATTATTAATGCTCTTTACTATTTTAACTTTCTTCTTATCCCTATGTTTTAACGTCTACTTGTCAATATTTCTTGTTGTGTTACTATATGTAATATTTTTATAAACATATTTAGTGTTCTTTTATTTTCTTAATATACTATTGTTGTTTGTTGCTCTATATTTTGTAATTTGCTTATGTTTTTGAACTATATTTTCATTCAAGAGCTGTTGTTTTTTGAGGTAGATTCAGACATGATATGTCAAGAGATTTTAAGAGACGTTTTGATTCTTTAAAATTGGAAAATTTCAAGAATTGTCTTTTTGTATTGTTTTCATTATTTACATACTTAATTTGGCTACAGCTTGACCTTCTGCACTAGACATAGATTGTTTTTAAGCATTTCAAGCAATGAATAGTTTGGTAATATTAATTGATATATAAATATTGTGTACCACCAAAAAAACTGACAAATTAATTATCAAATATACATACACAAATAAACAATCAGAAAATTAAAGCATTACAAAGTTTAAAAAATCTCCTGATTTCTTTGAAAAACTGGTCCTGTAAGTGCCAGACCTGCTCCTTTACCCACAATACTACTAACATAACATTTAGGAACACATTTATGGGAGGGATCTAATCCTCTTAATTTTGATGTAAGTAATATAGCAGATGTATTAGACAAAGAAAGAAAAATTATAATAAACATATTGTAAATATCAAGATTTGCAATATTTTAATTAAATCAATTGATTCAAAATTTAATATTTTCTCATTTAACTGTTTTGTTTATTTTTCATACTATGTATATGCTATTCGTATATACCAAAATATTTGAATCCATTGTCTTCCACTTTCCCCTCTACAACACTTTCTTAAATAACTTTGATGATGATCAATTTGGTTCAGTGTCTGGTTATTTGTAAAGGTTAATGTCTGGTTATTTGTAAAAGTTAAACTTCTAATAAACGATGTAAAATTTAGACCATTTTTTGACTCGCATCATTATTATCACCCACCTGAAAGAATCATTTAGATTTATTTTTGCATAGATTTTTTATTTCTTCATATAATACTAAATCAGTGGCGTGTGCAGGGGGGGGGGTCCATGGGTTCCAGAAACCCCCCCTCACTAATCTAAAAAAACGCCCTTTTATTATCGGAACTTACACTACTACTAGGTTAAGATAGGTTTTTATAATAATTGTTTACGATATTAGAAAAACAGTCTTTAGCAGTTAGCTAGATTTGTGCTATATTATGTATGATAAAGTAGCTTTATATATGACCAGTATATACGGGTATATTATATAGTATACAAATAGTATAGCCTATAGGTAGTAGAAAGCGTGAATTATTCGATTGCTGGGCTAAATCTGTCAGTGTGCCAGGCAACATCATAGAGACAATACTCCAGCTTCAAGTCCTATTGAATATTATCGACGAACTATCACTGTGCCTTTCCTAGATCATCTTTTAACAGAGATGGAGCGCCGCTTTTCAACACTTCACCAAGAAGCCTTTGCAGGTCAGGCTTTAATCCCATCCGTTCTCGTCACGTTAGACAAAAAAGATGCCATCGATCGCATAATTACAATATTGGTTGCTTATGATCTGGACTTACCCTCACCTGGGAGCTTTCACAGTGAATTGGTCACATGGCAACACCGATGGCTTGTAGACCAGAGCAACTTAACGTCATCCCCAATCGAAGCTCTTCGCTCTACGGGTTGCATGTTTCCTAATATCAAAGTCCTTTTAAAAATATGTTGTGTTCTCCCAGTGACAACTTGCTCAACCGAAAGATCATTCAGTGGTCTGAAACGCTTGAAAACATCGTGCCGTTCAACAATGGGAAACATCCGTATTTCAGGACTCACACTTCTGCATCTACATTGAGACATACCTCTTGATGTGGATGCAACGATTGACTCATTTGCCAGAGCAAACCCCCGACGCATGACATTCACAGACATGTTTAGTGATTAACTGAATCATGGTGATACCAACCCTCGATACCCTTAATATGGCTTTATGTAGGTCTACAATTATGTATACAGATTATGTATATAGATTTATGTATAAGATTATGCATATATGTAATGATAAATTAATAATTTTTAAAAATTATTTTATAATGTATTATTTTATATAATAATGAATAAAGAATCTTAGACCTTATTTCTAAACATAAAATTATAATAGCATATATATATATTAAAACATTATCTATTTATCTATATATTACGTATCAATTATAAAAATTTGGAACCCCCCCCCAGCTAAATTCCTGTAAATATTAATTTAACAATAAAAAATTATGACAATATCAGTTGAAAATTACATTTTCCTGCAATGTTCTCCAGAAAAAGGAATAGTTTAAACTCTTTATTTTACTTTAATATATTGTAATGAATGTTCTTTTTTATACATACACATAAAATAATATAAAAAATATTTACAAACATTTCTATGAATTTGTTTATTTTTTAACTAATGTTATATGTTACTTTACAAAGAGAAATGCATGGGTATCACTTGATTTATAAAGATTTATTTAGATACCTTTAAATGCAATTATGATAATTTATTCATTTAAGTATAAATGTAATTGTTTTATTTATTAAAAATTGTTTTTTTTACATAGATGAATAATATTCGTCATCGGGGCTACACATTCGAAGAGGAGGAAGAAGCTGGACACATACTGCGAGACGACCAAGATCTTTCTAAAATGAAAGGACTAATGTCCAAGAAATCTCTTAGCATTTCTTTCTGGGGATATATCGTATTAGAGACCATTATTGGATTGTTTATTGCTATTTACCTACAGTCTTCATGTGAACTTGGTTTTATATCAGTGTCAAAAGATTCGGAAAATGATAATAATTCCATGTCAATCGAGATAATGCGGAAAGTTCTACGTGATGTGACAGGTACAAGAGATCGATATGTTGGGTCGCCCTCTAACGAAATTATTACACCCGCATACATAAAAGCATTATTACTTAAATACAAAAATAATGCAGCTCCAGGTAATTTGTCAGCTGAGTATGATGAACAATTCGTTGAATATGGTGACTTCAATTTCGGTTCTATGATTTCTATTTATAGAAATATTCGTAATATAGCATTTCGTATTCACGATATATCCAACGTTAGAGGTAACAAAGCCATATTAGCGAATTGCCATTATGATAGTATTCTCGGGAGCCCTGGAGCGTCAGATAATTTTGTTAATTGTGTATTCTTATTAGAAGTAATTCGCGTTCTGTTAAATACTCAAATTTCACTTAAATTTGACATTATATTTTTATTTAATGGCGCTGAGGAAAACATGCTTCAAGGCAGTCATGCTTTCGTCACACAACATCGATGGTGGAAAGACGTGGCCGCAGCGGTAAATCTAGAATCTTCTGGCGGTGGTGGACGACGGCTTTTGTTTCAGTCATGCCGAAAACATCCCGAATTGATTGGTGCGTATGCTAGAACCGCGAATAGACCATTCGCAACCGTTTTAGCTCAAGATATATTCGATGCTAATTTGATTCCGTCCAATACTGACTATAGCATATTCACCGATCTTGGCCGAGTTCCAGGTGTTGATCTCGCTTACATTGCCAATGGCTATGTTTACCATACAGCAAAAGATTCGGAAGAGTTAATTTCACCATCTTGTTTGCGCAATGAAGGAAATAACATGTTGAATTATTTGATTGAACTAGCAAATTTGGAAACAATTAAAGATTCCGGAGCTCTTGGACATAACAATTTTTTAATATATTTTGATTTTTTGGGTTTCTTTATTTTACAGTATTCGTGGTATGTTTCTGTTTTTATTAACATTACAGTTGTTGCTTCTACTGGTATTTTCATAATTACACGTGTAATACGAATGCGAAAATATGGTGTTTATATTTTATTTGCATTTATCAACCACTTACTCTGTATTGCTGGAATGTCGTTTTGTGCGCTTTCACAAGCAAATTTGTTCACATCAATGGGTCGATCTATGTCCTGGTATTGCCGCAGATTAAACATATTTGGGATTTATATTTTGCCGGTATTAACTTATTATTCTTTACACCATACACTTACTTCAAAGCTAAGAATAATATGGCCAGCTTCTGAAGTAACAAACAGAGCGCATTTTGATGCTGCCTTGATAATATTCTCTGGTGTTCTTAGCCTTTTTACTTTTTTTAAAATTGCATCTGGTTACATATTTTTATTATGGATATTTTTTCCTCTATTAGGCACCTTCATACACTCTAAATTAAAAGCAAAACTTGATTTTCAATCTTGCTTTCAAATCAGCACTTTGTCAATTCCTTATATTAGTCATATGTATATCAGTTACACTGTTATTGATGTATTCATTCCTATCTTTGGGAGAGATGGTCAGCATTCAACCCCCGAATACATGCTTGTAATTCTTCTATTAGCAGCTTGCATTCCATTTCTGCTATTTATTGCGGGTAACTTTTATGAGACTTCACGACGCCATCTTCGAAGTATAAATGTGTTTCTCCTAATAACAACGGTATTCTATACAGGATTCATACTAAAAACCAATTTAGGATTTCCGTATTGTGAAGATGCCGAGTCACCTCGCAAGCAGCGCCTTGAAGTTGTACATGTCAATCGCATATTTAACACGCACACGGGTTCATTAGATTACAAAGATTCTGGTCTCTGGTTGCTTCCAACGGATGTGAACAAATTTGAATTTTTAAAGAAAGAAATATTAAACATTGAAGAAATGAATTTAGCCTCATGCCAAAAATTGGAGCCTTATTGTGGCTTTCCGTTTCTTGACCCAGGTCACGAAAAGGATGTTAGTTATTATTTACCAGTTAAGGCGCATAATTTAGAACCATCCCCATATTTCAAGATTTTAAGTGTTAAAAAATTGCATAACCTGAAATTTAATGTTACTTTGGAATTTGATGGACCTAGTCACACCCATCTCTATATTATGAGTAATAGCAATGTGCAAATTACTAAATGGTCTTTATCAGCATCTTTATATCCAGCAAGTGTGGATTACGATAGATTTGACAGTATAAAATTTCATTACTTTTTATATCATTCATATGGTAAGCGACCTCAACAGCCGCATGTAATTTGGATGTGTGTTGATTCATTACCACATGTTAAGAATCCTGAAATAAAAGTTGCTTTAAGTGCTCACTATGCCCATGGTGATAAATTTCTTACTTCAGAATTGACTGAATTTGTTGCTCGTTTACCTTCTTGGGTTATTCCAACTTACTGGTCGGCAACTTATAAAAGAGTTATTGTTAAATTACATGATACAAGTTCATAACATTTAATCAGTGTTTTGTTACTATATTTTATAGCCTTTTTTCATCCAACACATTTATATTCTTACCTTCTAATTGTAATTAATGTTATTAATAAATAAATACTTCAATTAGAAACGTATGTTCTACTAGTCTATATATATACCTAATATTTTGAAGATTTCTTAAATATACCTATACAATGAAATATGTCATAAAATGAAATTTTTGTGTTAATTTTTATCTTGTCATATAAAAGTTTGTCTTGTTCCTATTATCGTTTTATGTATTTATTTTTCAGAACTTTATATTGTAGTGCATTTTCAATACTGCTTTAACTAGGTTGTTTTAGTTAAGTAAGATCTATTGCATCTATTTTGTAAATTTGTCCGTAAATATAATGGATACCAAACATATGCGTTGTTACTTATGTATTATTTGTATACACATTTATTTTACAAAATAAGTACTTAAACTCCGTTTGTATCATTCTATTTTTAATAAATTTGAATAAAAGTGATAATAATTTGAAATTAAAATATTTGAATAATATCTTGATGTATTTATTATGGTTTGGTTATAAATGACTCGTTTGTTTTATATTATAAAATAGTTGTATTTTAAAAGTCTTAGCGACTTTTGACCTATTCTGTATACAGTCATACAAATTCGTTAAAATTTTTAGTTATATTGAAGTAATTAAGACATTTTATGATAATAATTTCAATGTGTTCCATTTGTTTAAATTACGGCCGTTTTATATCCAAAATTTTCGTTTTATAGATAAACAATTTTCAGAAAACATCTGTAAAATCCTCTACCAGTAATATAAAAGTCTAATCTCTACTTGGTACTTCGTAATTATCGGTAGATAATTATAATATAATAAACAACATTTAATGATTGGAAAAAGATCATTTTGTAATATTTCTACTGGATTTCAGTATTATTATTATAGTTTAAAAAGTAGATTTTACTATCAATACATATAGGTATATATGAATAATGTTGCATCTAATTATCCTTTGAAATATCTATATATAAACAGACATCACCCCGGTGTTAATAATATTTCACATGAGATTGGATGAAATAAGGGAATTTTATAGGTAAAAATGAATTCATTACAGTTATAAAAATAGAATCAATATCACAAATAACAGTTCTAAATATTAATCAAAACTGAAGTAATAGTGTGAGACAAATAATTGATTACATAAATGCAGATAAAACAAGTCACATAAAAGATTGCGGTGTATGTTCACCTTTTTGTGGGCCATTATTACGCGACATTTTCTCGAAGATTAATCTATCTGAAGTACACGTTTTGAATATTTTGACAGATGGGGCGACCAGCCAGTTCACATTCACAGTGATTGAATATAAAATGAATCACGACTTTCAAATTGTTGCAAAGAATATAGAGCAAGCAGCTTGATTTGATGACAATTTTTCGCCAGTTGTAATTATAAAGAGGCAGACGATGGGATTAGTGGTAGACTGAAACAAACAGCTGATGCCATGACTCGTTGATCGCTCATAAAAGATCGAATGTTATTTTTAACTGCTGTCGGTGGTAAAGTCAAAACGGTTCTTCAACAGTACCGGCAACAATAATCAAGGCACGAGGTGTATTTCGTTAAGTGATCTATTCAGAATAGTCAAGCGCATTTCGGGAACTAATATATTACGTAGATCATCTCGATTAAATGGTTATTTGAACATAAAATGTTATTCATTGTACAAATAACACAATATTCGACAATATTGATATTTGACTAGGTACTGAATTTTATGAACAGTGACCACTACCCGGCAAAACGATACTTTGTAAACCTTACTAAGATCTTAAAATATAGTCAAATCTTAGTAAATCTTATTCTGTTCTTACTAAGATCTTAA
>JAYRBW010143912.1:0-14864 GCA_036023295.1 Invenusta paracnida | reverse complement strand
AAATAAGTCATTGAATTTCCAAAATATTATGGCTAAAATTAATTGACCAATAGTAGGCATGGAATACAATTTTAATCGATGTCAATTTATACATCATTCTATACTATATTACACATACGCCGCTCTTAGGAATATGGATATCGTAATACAATATTTTTAAACTGTGGCGTATGTTGAATTGATAATTATTTAATATACGTACGCCGTTTTTAGGAGCGTGCACAGAGTATACAATATTTTTTAAAAGAGGCGTATGTTAAATATAATCTACATCAGTCACTTTTAGAAAACAAATAGCCATAAATTTGACAAGCGTATGTTTTATATCTCGCGTAATAAACATTCTAGAGGTTAGAAATTTATACAGAAATTAGATTTTGCATAGTAAATGTCAAATATAAAAAAAACGACATACGCCGGTTTTAGGAATCAGCGACGATATGTTTTATTATTTATTAATATTTATAAAACGTGAAAATGATTCGTTATTTACATTTATATAATACTTGTACACATAAAACTCACCGACATGTCGTCAACATAAATGTGGAATCCACAAATTGTCGACCTCATGTTTGCAAATGCACGAAACAATTTTGATGGATATTCTTAGAAATTGTTGGTAAATTTAAAAATACAAATTTTCACTGTGTGATACACCGTTGGAACCAGTTTTAATTTGTGAATATTATGGTTATATTTATTACAATATTAATGATTAATATACATATATACCATGTATGATTATAACATAAAAAATATTCCTACTAAATTTTTAAATTTTTATTTTGGTGCCTATCTGAAGTTTTGCCGGACCAGTTAAAATTAGCTTCCCTCTGATTAATTCTGCTAACAATGCATGAAAAACGAATTGTCATTTTATAGTCTGTGGAATAAAAAAATTTCGTTACCCAAAAAGGAAGGAAAAGTGTTATTCATCATTGTATAGATTCTAAAAATGATAGACATCACATTTTTGTAGCTGGAACAATTTATTAACATTTTTCTTATTTCTTATATTAAGATTAGGACAATTTTTCGTATTTTTGACATAATTTGTTTACGACACTACATATTTGTAAGTAAATAATGTTTTAACTATTATTCATAATGAAATGTTGATATCATATTGTTTATCAAAATGATTTTCTTTCAATTTTAAAATTGATTGACTAAATTATTTAGAACCTAGAAATAGTTTAAGATAGTTCCCAAACCATTTTTATAGCTAAAATAAGTTTAAATTAGGCTAGGAAACTGCTAATCATATGTAAGTGAAAAGTTATTTTCATACAAATTTTGTCAACCCAGTAAAAAAAACAGAAAATCGTAGTATTATTTAGAATAGGCAATAAAAAAGCAATAATTTGTTGCACCTACAAAAGTATGATGCCTATCATTTTTTGGATCTAGACATCCATAGCTTTTTAACGTTGATTAAACTCTTTCTCCCTTTTTTGAATACCGTTAATATTTGTTTACCTCCTTGCGCACGCACTATAGGGTACTGGACTTCTCATTGTGTAGGTTTTTTCATTAAAACTTGAATAATTGGGCTAGCAAATCTGAAATAGGTCATAAAAATTCAAAAATATTGAATGGCCGTGTTTATAATTCACATTTAGTTTCTTCGAATTTTACATCAGTATTTATGTCCGTAAACTTATAATGTACTGAATTTATGGATTTAGGGAATTCAATTTCGTTTAAATTCATCCAAATTGTACATAGTACTTAATTCAATCTAGTCAAATAGTGTTGATGCAATTGCTATTATCAATAATATCCACCTGGATGCACATTGCCACACTTACGAATTGTGTATATCAATACTGTGTAAAGTAATTACAAGTAAGGAGGTATTTTTAGATAATTACTGTATTTGTAGCTCGACAGTTAACGAACGTTTATATTGGAGTTGTATCGAGTATAACTTTTGAATTACTGACTTAAGCAGTTTCATGAACGCAATCACTATACTATATATAGAATTACAAGACCATCTGTATTTTCCTACTTTAATAACTTGCAAATCTCGATAAAACAAATCAAGTTTACGTATTATACGTTTAGGGCAAATTGTTTAAGATTATTTATTCTTTAGTTATTGTAATCGTTTAAATTGTTTTGGTACACAATATTCTAAAATTATAACTTGTGTTATATTTTAAATTACTATTTAAATTAAAAATACATTATATGATCAATACATAAATACATATATAAAGCAGTTTTCTATTAAGTAAACAATTATAAAATGTTAATATATAGTTAATTGTATGATATAGTCTTTATTTATAAATTCTAATTATTTATAGAATCTTGAAATAGTTGTGTATACATTTTAAAATATGTATTCCAATTAATTATTCTTTGCAGAAATTTATATACAAAATAGATACTTTTATATAAGTTTTTTGTCTACATTTAATGTAAAATATTTGTTTTGGTTACAGAGTTACTTGGGACGATATCTAACAAAACTGAAGAAGTATAAATATCGTCAGATTTTACTTACAGTTTTTATACAAATTCCATTTTTTGTAACAGTAATACACAGCGTGAGTAATCTAAGATGTTTATATTACGAATGTTGTTATACTTTATTATTTCCCAGTAATATATAAGTATACGAAAGTTATTATGAAAATGTAAAAAAATATGGGAAATGAAACATGATAGTTTTTTAAAACGGCTCAAAAGTAATTAATATATTAGTTTATTAATATCATTTTAAACAGAAAATATGATATGTTCTTTGTTATATTTTCTATTTGTTAAAATAACGTTTATTTATCCATTTAGTTTGACAATGAAATACTCTGATTTTGGGTAATTAATCTTAACAAAAAAATCGGAATACAACGCATGCGTATAAATTTATAAATTTATTAAATTTAATTATTTTGCTAAAACTGCGAATAAAAAAAGCTACAATTGTGATGTGCTAAAAATGTATGTGTAGTAGGGAAGAAAAAAATCTAACTCAACACCCATATTCAACCTGGGTGAATGTAGGTGTTCACGCATCTCTCTCAGTTCATTCTGTTTCTTTCTGAGATATTGAAATGTCGTCTCTTTTCTCTCCAATTGATTGATATTACTACGGTGACGAATAAGGCCTATAATTGTTTCCTTGTATATTTAGTACCGTCAGTCATGTTCCCTTATGGTCTATTGATGATCGCTAGTCATGGTCCCTGGCATATTAATGACCGCCAGTTATGTTCCTCGGTGGTCTTTTGATGACCGTCGGTCATGGTCATTGGCTTTATGATGACTGCCAGTAATTTTTCCTGACATATTGAGGACCGCCAGTCTTAGTTGCTGGCCAATTTAGGACCACCAATCTTGATTTCTGAGATATTGAGGACCGCGAATAAAAATACTTCCTTAATACCTTTAAATATTGAAAACAATAAAATGTATTTCAGTAGGTTTGATTTCAAAAGTTATTAGGCGCACAACAAAAATGTTTGCAGCCTTCATTCAAAGAATTAACTTGAATAATTTGTTAGCTTCAGAGTAATGTATAATTGTTGCCTGAAGTAGCTAGAAATGTAATCGATTCTATTTATAACAAAATTAATTAAAATATAGAAACAACAACTATGGAAAATTTCACTTTTGAAATAGATATTTGATTTCTGATAAAAAATGTAAATTTATAATTTATTTCATTATAATCTGCGTAATGATAATCAAGATAATACCTTAACCTCTCTTATATATGTTCATATATATACATATAGAATGTATTTATAGGTTGTCGCATACATTACCGTTTATGACTTATAAAATCTTCCAAATTGTAATTTTTATGTTCTCAAAAATAAATATTTAATACATTTGTTCTTTTATTGCTATAATTAATTATGTTTATTAAAATAATACACTGTTTGAATACCTATTTGATTAAAATAAACAATCTGAATTTGTGAACAAGAGTATTTGATTGATCATGGTTACATGTAGACTAGTAATATACTTGCTAATATTTCGATTAATTTTGTTTTTGTTACCAGTTGAAATTCAGTAATATATAGTCATATGTTTTAAATTTAAAAATTAGTATACTTGTGATAGTCAATTACAGTAATAAAATAATACCCGCATATTTAACATGCCTATATGCGTTTATTGACTACAAATGTCGTATACTCACGCTCTATTTCATTGGGTGTGATATTTGTGATAATTGTACATTGAACACACATATGTTAATAATTTTATAATACATGTACTATATTTTGGTACATTCTTGCATTTACATTTTTCGGGAACTTGATTTAATTTAGCTGGAATTAATTTACTTGTATTCTCTGCCATTGTGAAACATTTACATTACATAAATAAATGTCTATTACGCTTTCTTTCTTTTTCATTCTAAATACAGATTACAAATAAAGAATCATGTGGCCAAGCATATTTGAATTATACACTGGATAGCTTAAAGGGAAAATGTTCGACGTTTAAAAATCAATATTACCTTATTGACCAGTGTACACCGTATATTTGCGTATTAAAAAAACGTATGAACACCGATAATTCAGATGACGATTATCAACGGTATGCACGTTCAAACGAGGCAAGTAATGTTGCTTTTTAAATTAAATAATAAATATATTTACATATTTTTAATATATAGATCTAAATGAGTAACATATGATAGCTACAGGCTTCAAAATAATGATCTATTAATAATCAATATATACTATCGATAATTATTATGTGCAGGTGTTTAAGACGGTATTGTGAAGTTTATCAGGACAGAGTAAATTCGACAGCCTATTGTGCTTTTATTTTATTTATAAATTGAAAAATTATAAAAAAGAATAATGTATATAACACAAAACCAACTTTTTTTTTAAGTAAAAGCGAAATATATTAATTAAATTACAAATGTAATGATCTAAACATAGATGTCACAAAAATGCATTATTATCGGCACACAAATATGAGTTTTTCAATTTAAGTTTTTAAAAGACATATTAAATGAGATGAACGTTGGATTGCAAACCTATGGATTTTTTCTGGCAAATTTGAATGATTGACAAGGCAAAGCTGAACTAATCCATAAAAATAGTACACCATATACCAATGAATACGTCTGTTTGTAATTAATATGTATGGGTGCTTCCTTCAAATTCGACTTTGCTAATTCAGTACACAAACATATAGTCTTACTATATGCTATATTATTATAGAGAATTGAAATCATTTAATTTAATTGAAACTGGACATATTTAATATAATTTAGTCGATCAATAATTAGTGTCACGAATAGTTACTGTTATGCATGTTATGGTTGACTATTTTTGGACTTAAAAATTCGATAAGTAGTACGTAACTTCTTTATAATAAGTAATTAACATATTTTTAGAGAAAAAACTTATAATTTGTTTAAAATATATAAGCATTAAGCTCTATTGGAGTTATTTTGACAAATTAATTATATGTAGTTAATATAGTCCAACACTTATATGTATCTAGATTGATGAAGAAAAACATTTGTTCTAATAATTTCTAAAACATATGCTGTTACATCGAATTTTAAAATATAAATGTTAAAAAGACAGTTTTTAACTAAGTATACTTAAACATTATATACTGTTTACCTACTTTTCTTTTATGGAAATAAAGCAACTGTGTTTATCTATCACGATCAATTAAAAAATGTATACTTTTAAAGATCCTTATTAGATCATTTCCCTTCCAAGAAGAATCAAATTATATTATCTTTATGTGTATTGCACATTTTTAGATACAGGCAAAACTCCATAATAAAATAACAATTTTGTGAACTTTTATTGATTTTTATACATTAATTAACTTAAATTACATATATACCAATATATTTAACTTATATATAATTTATATTAAATATGCATTTGTATTATTTAAGATATTTAAATATTCAAGAAATATTCGGCATAAACATTGTTAAACACTTCATCGTTATATGATAGCTTTTATACTTTACACAGGCGCGGATCTATACCCCCCTTACCTCTTTAGGGGTTGGGGCACAATGTAAAACATCTTTGGGCGGCATACATTAAGTAGGTACATTGTATTCATTGCAGTACATGTTATTTGTTCACTTGGGACAACGCTGGTGGGCGTTCCCGATTTGCATACTCAAAGAACTCATCCAAATTTTTATCGCGTATCTCTGATTTATTTTTTAATAGCTGTGAGAAACATGAAAGAGTCATTCTTCAAGGATGAACGCCGTTGTTAACTTCTGTTTTTCTCTTAGACTGAAAGTTGGCTAAAGAGAAAGAAATTGTTCCTCTTGATAGGATCTTAGATGGACTTTGTCTTGTTGACCAGGTGCTCACTAACGAATGTGTTGTAATGGTCTTGTCAAATTTTATGAATCTGGTCAACAGTGTCAATGTCTGTTGTACCACAAGATTTTTAATATCCAGTTCGTGAAAATCGACACTGTTATTGTCACATAACGGATTGCCTATTTCTTCTATAGCAGCAGTCAATGCTTTAATATATTTTGAAAACCTTATTTGTGCCTGCTTGATTTGATTTGCTCGTGGTGCGGGATACCATTCTCCTTTCCCTTATCAAGCCTTAAATTCTCCAACCACATGTGCCATCTATGGGCCAGACACCACCCTCTTTAGTGCCACTTTCTCGATGGGAATTCCATCAAATCACAATGACTGTTTTTCACCATGCGTTTATGGCAAGCTCCACTTGATTGCTTTTGTTACTGCATATATAGGCTGAATCTCAGTGATAATTAATTGGTATCTCACTACGATTCAGAATTTCCACTGCTTGTTTCAGCACATCCATGAAATGGAGAATCATGGCAAGATATTTGGCGTGGTCCTACATATAAGAGGGAAAGTACAGAAATGAGTGTAACATTGCTCTATGGTACAGCATTTGATGGTTGAAGACTAGTATGGTATGCGGAGCATGAGATATGTAGTTCTTTGGATGGTGTCAATAACCAGCATGGTATTCATCCACTCTAGATACCTGTGAAACAAACATGTTTAATTTAGATTATCTCAAAATATATAGTATATGCACACTAATTAATAATTCTCAACTTTTAATTTTTAATGTAATTTATATTTATAAAAATCAAAGATGGATTTTTCATTTAATTTATTTGCGACTTTTTTTTACTTTTACATAACCATAGATTGTTACCTCGAACGTCATTTTATCAGCTTTGAATGTAAATACATATACATACTTTCCGTTTATATTGAAAGTTCTTTTGACAAGTATAATGATATCTGCAACCTTAATTCATGAATTTACTACAGGCCAACAATACATTAATCTCCATAGTTACTTGTCGATGCAATGTGAGTAAGTATAACTAACTGTTATGTCAATTATAAATATATATGTTTGAGTTAGCGTATGAAATTTAATTGTATACACATCTGTAAATTATATTAACGTGCAGTATGTATGTATCTTTATTTATTAGAGCGTGTCATGTACTTGATTAAACTGCATTATATATTTAACAAGATTGTAATACCATACAAATATAGATTCATAATCTAACTGTATACTTGTGTATGTATAATATCATAGAAAATCATCGATTTTTTTAAATTGGGGTAGCATTTTAATAATACTGTATAAGCTAATACATTTTAAATTAAACAAATTCAGAAATTGGAATCATTCAAAAATTATGAAATCAGCAATAACGGCGTTATAGATACATTCATTTCGTTTCCATTTTTTTATTTCACATTGTGTTTTTCAAGTTAAATTTAATGTATCTGACAGATTGTCCTTACTAAATGAAACAAACAGTATCCATATTGGTGTCCATATTGTGAAAATATACGTTTAACCTACAGCTAGTGCTATTCTGATTTATTTTATTACTAATGCTGTATTGGAAGCGAAAACAATATAAGTATCCATGTTGTAGTGTATTTCCTAAATAGGATAAACAAAAACATCCGTTACATAAAGTATCCTCTTTATAGTCCCCCCTAAAATAAATGTGTCTAATAAACTTTAGAAAAATGTCGTTTTGACTATTTTTGAAAATATATATAGCCAAAATCGGGCTTAATGTTGAAATTGTGCTCACTTTCATATTAAAGCATAACAGAAGTGAATTTCAAATTAACCATAAAAAGTTAAACAGTAAATAACGAAAAATATAAAACAATTTATGTTAAGATTTTTTAACATAAAGTGCGTAAGATATGCATCAATAATATCCTAAAATTTGAGAATACAAGACAAATTTTTTGTTTAAATTAGCCTGAAAATTATATATTTTTGAGAATGACCAACTTGCTCATTTTCTTCTTCCATTTCATTCTTCGCATTGCGGCTTGAGTTTGATTTCTACTTCTATTTTGGTTCAAATCTTGTTATTGATTCGAAATTTAACCTTACTTACCTTGCAATACTCTTTTTTTGAGAGATTTTTTATTTTTATTTTCATTGCCAAAAATATTTTAAGCTCAGTTTTCCATAGCCGATTGATTTCTATTTCTGCTTTTCCCATTTTTGGCTTTAATGGTTTTCCTTGGATCCTTTTTATATGTACTGATTTGTTTCTCAATTGTATTTTTTTCTTTAATGATTTTTTCTTTACAGATGTTTGTAGCAATGCCCATTGATCCTTTCGTTTTTTTCTGTTCTGGCTGTCTTCATTTCTTATATTAATTTTCTTTTTCCATTTTTACTACATTTACCAGAAGATCATTTTACTACAACTACCATTTTACTACATCTGACCAGAAGATCTTTGCATTTATTTTTTCTTGAATTTGGGATATTTCCTTTGGCAGCATTCATGACCGTTTCGATAAATATTTTGCTAATTTTCACAATAATCTTCACAATCTCACTTATCTCCATTGTTACACTCCTTGTTTGTCCTTCTACATATTTATTATCTTCTCTTTTGAACTTTGTTTTTTCTTAAATGTACGATATATGATTATTAATGAGTATAGTAATTACTCCTTATGTGCCTTTTTCTTGTCATTGTGAGATTTTTCTAACTTTATAGTGGTCGCCATGCCTAAGACTCGTCTTATGGATTGCTAGCACATCCTACTTGTTTTTTTGCATTTATTTTAGTACTGCATTATAAATTCTTATTCCATTGCAATTTCCCTCGATGGCAATTGAATAACCTAGTTTGTATATCACTTTTGTTTTCAACTTATGATATTTTTGTGGCTGGGATATGTGTCTTTTGTATTTCTCTCATGTTCCTTCTCGTAAGATGGTCTTTACTTCTTCATTGCTCAGTGTGCTACATCATGCCACCACTGATTACAAACTTTGCACTTTGTTGAGTAAAACTTCATGGAGATGTTCCTTCTACGTTAAAGTTCCCGTTTAAGTAACTTCGACCTAATCTGATTCAATGTTTCCGATTTTTTTGTTAGAGGCTAGTTATTTGGATTTTATCGTAGTACGAAATCTTGGACACTTGCGCTTATTTAAAAATACACATGTTTTAAGTCGATTTAGTTTACTGTAGATATTTTGCTTTATTAGGAGGAGCTTTGCCACCAGCAATGCTTTCGACCGTCTTCCACCACGTGGTGGTGTTTGTCTTTGTCCCATAGATGAACGTGACCACCAGGACATAAATGCCTTATCGATAACTTGAAGTGTGTCATGAAGATAAAAGGTTACCAATCGCGAACTATCCAACGAAAACAGACCCTTAGTTGCTAAATTACGTTTAACTCCCTGTATACTAAGAAAATACTTACGTTGTTTACCACTGGAGTGTAATGGCAACCCGCTATGGTTTAATATAATTTAGCAGTAAATGAATTAATGTGAAATGAATTAATGTGTGTGTTAATAAATGTGTAAATAAAATGCTACAACTACAGTGGCTATATAATAATGTGTTTCAATACTTTACATCGAAAAGTATATTGCGTAAGTAATATAAATAATTGTATTTTGTGATGAAGTATACACGCGTTTTGCACATAATTTAAAACAATTCGATTATTGTACTTTATTACTCTGTCTCGCAAGAACACAACATAATACAACTATCAATAATTATTTAACACATACATTTCTTACACTATGCTAATTTGTGATTGACCAAGGCAGTATCACATAGACTACGTAATGTGTATACACTATTTAAAATATTATACTAAAATGCACAAATTATTTTTGTTTAGTTTATTCAATTCGTATTATGACCGCCAGACTTTATATAGATGAGAAATCTTTAGCTATTATATATAATGATAATTCTGACAATTATCTTTGGCATTTTCATCCGATAGAGAAAACGTTAATGATTCTGAACCTGATTTGATAATAAATCATTTAAATAAAGTCTCAGACTTAGACTCAGCTTCGATTCTGATAACGAAACTGATACTGGTCAAAAGCTTGTCATCGACATTCACAAATACTACAATATTATGGTTTCCAAAGATGGTCCACAAACCTGGAATCGCCTTCCAAAAGTAACCTACTGGGAGAGAAGCGACACACAAAATTGTTTTAGAATTATGTACATAGTTTTATGATTATAGTTATTATGTTTATACAAATGGGACAAAAATATATATTTATAGTGTCAATAATTGATTAATTATACTGCGATGGTAGACCCCAGTTGTAATCCACGACAGTACTTTTTTTTAACATATTCTGTATAACATATGTTTAAAAGAAATTATATGTAAGTGCTTACTTAGAAAGAAAATCAGAAATGAAAGGACATGCAAACTGACTATCATTAAAAAAGGAATAGTTCATAGTCAAAAGCAGGCCTAGGAGGCCAAATATATATCCGGAAGGTATATCTTTATTTTCATGAAAGCATTATCTACGAAGAAAATAATATACCTATCTGAGTTTCCTTCGAGTATTTCAAAACGGAATTGTGTACCCTAGGCCAAACACCACAGTGATATACCCTAACCCTAACCCACTCCTACACATGGGTTACAGACGAATCCGCAGTTTCGAGGATATTTTGCTTCGAAAGTATTTTTGATACGGATTTCATAAAAGTTCAACATAACGTATAGTTTTAAATAGTCTATGACTATATAAAAACTCACAGTAAGGTTTGAAACATAGCCTTATCTATACTAATGCGGATAAGAGTTCCAAAATCCACTTCTAAAATATTGTTGGCGATTTTCTTCGGAATTAACAGGCATAGCTAATTTGTTTTCAGCTACCTAACTTAAGGAATCATATATTCATTATATACAAGAAAATTAAATTTTATTATTTTGTATCAATTTGAATAAACGAACACTTAAAAAATAGGTCGATTGCTATTAAAACGTTTATCAGCATTTAACATTAATATTTCCTGCCCATTCCTTTTTGTATATATAAATTATAAACGTTTTAGTATTGTAAGCTAATCATTATTATTGAATTAATCTTGTATTTCTGTACTCATAATTGATTTGGAGACTCCTATGAACGCAATGTTATAAGGTTATGGAATAGAATTATATTATTGATTGTACAGATTTCATTTTATAGTTGCTAGTGAGACTTATGTGTTTCGAATAATAATTAACAATATTCATTTATTATATATACTCAGATTGTTAAACACTTATTTTTTCTCACAATAGATAGATATTTTCATTATTATTTTATCATGTCACACTATTAGTAGAAAACAGAAGAGGGGTCGCACAAACTCTACCATATCAGACAGTACCACACCCACTCCAACTTTTTTGCTTAATCGAAAAAATGCCTAGTCTTATTTTTATAATGTCACATTTTTCGCCGCGTATGTTATACGGGTATGTATGCATTTGTTTTTCTCGTAAAAAAACAATTTTACAAAAAATGTTTAAAATGTAATTAAAACAATTACATATTAATATAACTTTATATCCACAAAGTTAAACAATAGAGTCCAGCAACAATTATTTGTTTATAAAAAAATTAAAGGGGTCATATCATCATGTCATCAGCAACTCGTCTTAATTAAGACGTTCACTTTTACACTTAGGCATACGTTTAAAAAAGTGTTATACTATCTTGAAATATGTTTTTAACCATCTCATATTTGACCATATCGTTAAGTCATATTAAATTTGTTTGTGCATGACCGAGTATCATAATACTATTATCACTACTATAACACTATCATAACTATCGGTTGTACATTATTAAATATCATATAATTATCATATATTTGTTCATACTTTCGGGTATATAATACTAAATATGTCCTCAACAAATAGATTATTAAAATGCAGAAAATTGTGAAGTTTTGAGATATGTTTAATGTAATTAACCAAAGTTGACGACATTTCGCCATTTTATAGAGGTTTAAATAAATATTCATAGATGATATGTAAAATATAGTCCGTGTTTGGTGATGCAAATTGTATGATATTGACTATGTATAGTCTTAATACACTTTGCAAAAGAAATAAGTTTTATAAATATAAATTGACATAATTTAGTGTCTGGTGATATTATAAATTTACCGGTTTTATCTTTATTTCCATATTATGATGTAATCATTATTTATACTTATATTAAAGATTTGTAATACTCATTGATCTCGAAATTCCCTTCTCATATTTATTAGTAAATGTACGTAGGTATATATTTTTTGCACATTTATACCTATATTAACGAATACTGTATGTTGACCTACCGTGTTTCTTTAATTTAATTTTAGTGAAATGGACGTCGACAAAGATAGTGAAAATTTAAAATTCGAAGTGATTTTTTATCAGTGTTTAACTGTATTTGAATGTGCTTTTGCACTTTTTATTTTATCATTTATTCATGCATATATCATGGAGCACCTTTTAAGAATAGACTTTTTATCCAAACGAGAGGTATTACAAATTTGAAGTTATATTTATTTATTAATTTAATGCGAAAGCATTACTAAATTATTTTTATTGTTATTGTATATTAAGTAATTTAAATAATTAGGGAGATAAAGTCGAAGCTTCAAAAAATGAATTTTAATTCTCAAAAAGAGAGACAAACGTATTAGAACACAATATAGTTTATTTAAAACGAATGACATGTTTAGAATTATCCAGATTCATCATCAGAAAAAATAAAACAGAAAGTGAACGATAGATGTAAATAAATGTAACGAAAACAAAGAAACAGATTTTAAATAATAATTAATAAACAATAAAAAGTCAGATGGAAGATGCCGCAGACAAAGAAGATTGTTCAAAACAAGAAGAAAGTAAGTAGCTCTATTCTTATTTAAAGAGATAATAAGGTTAGAGTTGAAATATTTAATGGACAGTTCAAAATTATCTTGAGCACGCTGTAGCATTTTAAAATTAAGAGAGATGTTAAATTACAGGAAGATAATATGTGATTATGAAAAGAACTGGGAGATTTGATATGTTGAGCTTTTCGTATTCCGAAGTCATGTATAGTTCGATCTATAGGTCACTTATAGATTTTAATCTCTGTTCTTTAATCTATAGTATATAGTTTATTTTAGATTAAAGATCAGCTGGTGTTTTGTTCTTATAGGAAAGATATTGACCAACGTTTAATTAAAGGCAAATTGTAGAATGCTTTTGATTGGAAGAAGTCTTTTATTTTTTAACAACATGAATAGAAGGAGGACCTACAAAATGAATGACTCAATAAGAAGTATTGCATTTAGTATTTAGAGTGGAATGATCAGAAAACAATTTATTGAAAGAATTTATATTAATGAGAAATTGTATTGATAATTTACATTTTTCATTGTGAAATAAGGTCCAAGAATAAAAATATTGTATATGTGGTAGTGAAGACACAATAGTCAGAAGTCCTTTTCCATCTAAAGGGGAAGATATCTGAAAAATTGAGTAATAGATCAGAAAATGTACAATTTCTAAATACAGATGTATGAAATTTATTGTCAGTGAAAGAAACATTAAAATCAAGAAAATTAATGGAATGATTGTTCTCTTTTTCAAACATGAAGTTTCTGTTAATATTCTCTTATTCGAACAAATTGATGTTGTTGCTAAGGGGCTACCGTTGGATCCTACACTGGCAAATCTTTTTATTAGCTGTAATAAACCAATTGGATTAATTCTGTTCCATGTAAACTCCCGGTTTTTTTAACGTTATGATGTCTCTCTATTATTAACAATCTTGATTTTGGACAAATCTACATTACTTGTACCTTTTCTTAAAAAAAAGGCCTCCTGTTGTGTCTACCGGGCATACATTATTTCTTCTTATTGGTCCTTATTTCACATTGAAAATTGTAAGCTTAATAGGTTTTTTCTGAATAATTATCCCCAAAATGTTTCATTAATATTCTTTTAATAAATTGTTTTCGGATCATCCCACTCTAAATACTAAATGCAATGTTTCTTGTTGTGTCATTCATTTTGTAGGTCCTGCTTCAATTCATCTTGTTAAAAAAATAATTCTTCTTCCAATCAATAACACTCTACAATTTGCCTTTAATTAAAAGGTTGGTCACTATATCTTTCCTATACGAACAAAACACCAGCTGATCTTTAATCTAAAGTAATCCATAAACTATTTTCTGAGAATGACTCGCAAGTGACCTATATAGATTGAACTAAACGTCACTTTGGAATAAGAAAAGCTCAACATATCAAATCTCCCAGTCCTGTTCACAATCACATATTTTTCTGTAACTTAAAATTCGAGACCGTAATCAAGATAATTTTGAGCTGTCCATTAAAGAAGCATTGTACATTAAACATTTCAATCCTAGTCTTAATATCTCTTTAACCCTTCGTCCGTGGAGGGGGGGGTATACCCTGTTTTTTTTCGCGGAAAATTAAAATACGCGAGAACCATATAAGATATTGAGCTGAAATTTTTAATCAGTTTCGAAATCATTTTCAGCT
>JAYRBW010143911.1:16098-36856 GCA_036023295.1 Invenusta paracnida | reverse complement strand
ACCTACTTCTATTATTCACAATTACTTTATTTTTATTTTTATTAAACTGTGCGTCAGTGGACAATTTATTTTAAATCAATTTCTTACTTTGGATTTTGAAAATATTCTACACAGCAGACGTAGTTCACAATTTATTTAGTTCTGAGATAAGAGTTATGATTCCATAGTCCATTCCAGCATACATGAGTATTTAAAACCCATTGACAGCAATGATAGTCAGATTTCCGAGGATGATACAGAGATGGGGCACACACCAACAACTGTCTACTACAAAGTCGGTTACTAACCGACCAATCAGATCCGCGATCCCGCAGAAGAGGATCAGCCAACTCAAGGCGGCCTTCTCGATTCCCAGATTGTGCACGTGGGAGGGTAGGATCATCTTTATGATCGACCTTCTAAAGCATCTTGGCCACTGCTGACAACATATGGCTGTCATCTGGATGTTGTGTAGAGAAAAAAAATGGAAGCAAAGAAATTAGTTGTAGTCCTGATTTAATCCATGACAAATATGGAATCTATAGAAGGATTTAAGATAATAAATATTATGCAATTAACAAATGTAAGAAAATATTTGTCTTATACATCGAACTATATATTTAAAGATCTGTCATGAATAGAAAATTTCAAAAAGTAACATTTAGTTAGTGAATTCATTTGGGCCAACAATTATTTAAAATGTCTAATATTCCCCAGTTTCAGTTGAAAATAAAGCTCATTTATATGATAAATAAATATATCATCATATCCGTTTTTTCATCATTCAAAATAATAATATAATTTGAATAAAAAATGCATTTAAGTGTGAAATATATATATTTAAAAATTTTTTAAATAATTATAATGTTCCTAAAAAGCAGAAATATGATATGATATTTATGTCATGTATTTTATGTTATGACATCAAAATATTATAATAATAAACCTATTTTGGGTGGGGCTGTCACAGATACTAATTCAAATAAAGTATGCACAATTAGCTATAATACTAACTGATTAATCAAACATAGTTGTGATACACAAGAAGAGATTCAACGGAGATACCGCCAAAAACTAAATTTAATTAAAAATACGGGCTGGGCTGTCTTTGATTACGACGTTTAATGCCAAATTCATTCATGTATTGCTTTTTTCGATTGCTTAACAGTTCTTCAGTCTACGCGAGCATGGGTGTTGACCATCTGGGAACCACCATGTGCGCTGAAGCAGTACCCCGTTAATCAATACCCTAAGACATCATATCGGCATATTTGTATCATGTTTGTTTGTTTGTTTTATACATTACATTAGACATATATGTATACATAGTTCAAATTAATCATTTTTCTAAAATATATTTTATTCTAAATAAATACCGGCGGATAATAGTATACATTTGCGAAAATACACGTATCGTATAATTGTGGATAAAACTCTATATAACACACAGAGTTGGTTTGAGATGGTTTGATGCACCGATATACACACCCTTCCCGCCATGGTTTGAGAGATAAGTTGAGTAAATTACCGAAACCTCTTCAATAAAGAAAATGTACCGACTTCATTCCTTCAGTAAATAATATTGATGAACCCATTGCCACTAATTATGCTATATCCAGGCCAATATGTTTTGAAATGTTTTTTGATAATGAAGTATTGGCATTTATTTGTGATTGCTTTATAAAATATCCTCAGCAACAAGGTAACCATACTTTTACATTATATATTCTAGCTCTTAAAGCATTTCTGGGTATTTTATTTCTTAGTGGTTACTGTGATTTACCCCGCCGTAAAATATATTTGGAAAAAAGTCCGGATGTCAACAACAAAGCTGTTTGTGATGCAATGTCAAGAAACAGATTTTGTGAAATTATGAATTATTTTCATGCTGTTGATTACAATCAGTTACCTCCTAATGATAGATTTGCCAAAGTTAGAGCACTATGTTCTATGCTGAACGAATGTTGGTTACAGCACTTTCCCGGAGACATCAATTTGTGTGTTAATGAATCCATGGTACCTTATTATAGTAGACATGGAGCAAAACAACACATACATGGTAAGCCAATAAGATTTGGATATAAGGTATGATGTTTAGCTAATAAGTTGAGTTATCTCATTCACTGTGAACCTTACCAAGGAGCCACCACGGGTAAACTATTCCTGCTGTAGGAGTAGGTGGTTCTGTGGTATGTGACTTGATCTCAGAAATGAAACCTGATAAAAAATATAACCTCTTTATGGATAACTTTTTATCTCATTAAAATTATTAAACCATTTGAGCTTAATGGGTTTTGGAGGCACAGGTATTATTCGAAGCAATATAATTGAGAATGCTCCAATTAAGGATTGTTACGTAGTGAAACGCCAAGATAGAGGTTACAGCTCTTTTGTAGTCGATAGTGTGACAAATACATTGGTGTGTTCTTGGAATGATAACAGTGTAGTCACAATGGCTTCAAACTGTCATTCCACTGAACCGAAAAGAAAGGCCAAACGTTGGAGGGGTTAAGAAAAAAGGTTATTGAGGTCCTACAACCCAGCCTAATATATCAGTATAATACATACATGGGTGGTGTTGATCAGATGGACTAAAATATTTCCACTAATCGTATTTCTGTGATAAAAAGTAGATGGTGGTGGCCTATGTTTTCTTGGTTTATTATGGTGTCTGTCAACAATGCCTGGCGATTGAGTCGATTGCACAATGGAGAAGACAGACAGGACCTACTCTCTTTCATCCGATCAATTGTTCTTCCCTACCTTACTTCTGCCAAAAGTGCCCGGCCCAACATCAGTGTCAGCATGGCCTGTGGAACACTATCTGGCAAGCCAGACATTTGTCCAGGGAGAAGTGAGGACTGATGGGGCTGGACATATTCTGGATTATATTCCCAAGCAGAGGAGATGTGCCCAATGTCACAAAAAATATGACAACGTATGAGAGCGCAAAACGTATCATGAAAGAGAAGTAAAGACATGCTGGAACTCACTGGCGATCACAACGTGTATAAAACCGAAGACTCCGGATACAAAGAGAGTAAGCCTAAGACGCTACTCAAACGCTTCACTCCCAACGTGTCCACGATCATCACCGCGTAGAGGCTCATGTTAGAGCCCCCCGCAAAACTCACTGCCAGACAGAACACGACCAAAGAGGTATAACTTGTGACCTGATGAGGTCAGGTGGTCAAGAGCAGATTTTCTTTTTACTGATACATCGATATAAATACAAATCCCTAGAAGCAATGAATCAAAGGAATAAAAATTGCCATTGGCAAGGAACCAACAACGAAATAAATTTGACAGAAAGGTGTCACACTCAAAATATAGAATGTATCTTGTTTGGACACATAATTAGAGTATTTTTCTACATTACTTGTATTATATATAGTAGTAGGTTGGAAGCATTTCTAGACTACCCCTTTAAGCCAATCACAGTTGAATATGAGCACATTTTACTCTTGTCCGAGCTAATGAACAGTTCTTGTCACGTCGCGCTCTATCATGTTTTATACCGATAGGAATATTTAGGGATTTTATCATGTTCTTAATCAACTACAAAGTATTGATCAACAGGAATCATTTAACACTTTGTTTGTATTAACAATTTATTTTTGTAATAATGTAAAATACGCTTTTTTGAGTTTACCTTACTGACCCTAATTGCATCTTCTTTGTCAGTTCTACGGTGTGCTCCTACTGACTACCACTTCATACTACTATGCTTTTAGCTTTGTACGTTACTTGTCATGGGCCACTATATCTTGTGAAAATTCACCTAATGTATTACTAAGTTGTACACTTATAATGTGTATAGTATTTTTATTAAAATATATATTTTTATATAATCTTTCAGCTGTGATGTTTATTAAATATAATAATAATAGTTTGTTTGTTTGCATGAATAAAAAAATAGGATTATTGCGTTGCGTCTACTCCAATTCGACTTGTCTTGTTTTGGATTATAAGAATTTATCACACACACCCGAGTTGAGTTTCCATTGAAGATTTTATAATCGTTACATTACTATTGACATGTTGCAAACTTCCTGTGAAACTTATAAATTAGTATATATTCGTATAAAAATAATATTTATATACTTCGTGTTAGTGGAGCAAATAAAGTTATAATGAAAATACTAAAAACATCAATTAATACTTATATGTTATAATCAATTTTGATGTTTGAAGACGAAACATGTATTTTATATGAAGTATTTATAAGTATTAAAATTGATAAAATATTATTTAGAAATGTTATAACTGTATAAATTGGTCACGTAAAACAAAATATGAAAATAAACTAAACAACATTTTAAACTTAAAAGAATAATTTCACTAAATATAATGTCAGAAAGCATATTATACAATTAACCTTTCCAATTCTTTGTATACATATTATATAATTACGTGTATAGAAATGTCTTTCCTGGAACATGAAAATATATGATAAATGTGACGTTCTTTACACGCATTATAACATTTATTAAAATTGCACTAATACATATTTTGAAAAATATATATTTGCATGTCATAAAATTAAACGGTTAATACAAATATGTTTCTGAAATTTTGAAGTGAAAACACAACAAGCACAGTCATATACATTGTACCAAAACTGCGTACATTCATTTCTGAATATGCAAAGTTCTTAAAATTACAGTGATTGATATATTGAATAAAATAATGTACTTTTAATTTTCGACTCGTTCTTTATATACCATTCAAATAATAATTGAAAAATTCTCCAAGACTGAACTGAATTTAAGTCGAAAACAATTTGCTAAAGAAATGTGCGCATCCGTAATTATTTATTACGTAAAATAGTTTTACTTAAGCATTCAATGGAGGCTTAAAAAACTTTGTATTTAACTTATTTTTAACATGATACAAAATTATGCTCATAACGTTACATAATTAATATCTCAGTTTAATATTGATTCTTTAATAGTATTTTTCAATTCTTTAACAGTTTTTCAATTAATTCTAACTTATTTTAAATAATGGTATTAATTAATTTGTGTTATTTGGTGATATTGACATAATATCCCTATATACGGTTATCATGGAGTAAACACTATTCTGTGCGTGTTATTATGCTTCCCACAGTTCTTACTGCTCACAAAAGATACTTCATTTCAAAAGCCCTCACGTAAAACACGAATAATCTTTATTAGCTCAATTTTTATCTTTTCTTTTGAATTTTTTTCCTACCAGTTTAAATCGATCTAAAAGTACGTAATGTATTTAAATGTACTTAAATAAAGACAACACAAAAAACCTTAATTGGACATATTTGAATTATTAAAATAACGATAATTCTCCGTCGGATTGTCAATTTAACAAGGAAACTAAACATACAGCTAAGAATTATTATAAAATACAACCTAGTACGTTGTTTTATAAAATGAACAAAATAATGTTGTTAAACTATATTATTCTATATAATTCTATATAATTGCATCATAACATTTTCACTAAATATATTATTGATAAACAAAGTTATCATTCTTTAAAATCAATCTATTTCCTAATTAACTATGCATGTATTAAAAGAACACGATCAGCTACACAAATTTCTACAATAGCATCAAAACAAAAAATATTACCATAATATGCGTTACACTCATTGAAACAGCAATATAATTAAATTGTCACACAACTTCTACATATTTAATATCAAACAGTTTATTGATTAAGCACTTAAACTCTGTATAGGAACCGCTTCCATTTTCAACTGCGTATTTCACACAATTATTTTATATTTGAAACTCATCATCAACTCACATGAGAATATAATCTTCAATAACCTCGCAAATAAAAGAATATATAGCTTCTAGCTTTTAAATGTGGAATTTTAATATCTTTATTGAATTCTTAAGATAATAACTAATTGGGATACAAAATTCTATTAACAAATTAAATTTCATAATACAAAAATTGATCGATCGCATTTTATACAAATGTGTTCAAGACATAATACCAGGATACCAGTTCCCAAAAAAAGGAGGAAGGTTTGAAACATTGTTAGAAAACTATGAATGTCTAGACTCTAAACAATTACAATGGACAACATCATTTGATAGGTGGATCCAATTATCACATTTTTACGATATCTCATGTTAAATAAAAGGAAGTTTTTTATATTTTGACTGGTTTTGACTTCATTTTTATGAAAATGCGTATTTATAAAAAACAGTATTGTTAACTATTCTTTAAATTAAATGTTCCATATCATTTTGTTTCTCTAATTGTTTTTTAAATATTACACAAAAAATCAGATATAAGAATTATGATAATAACTTTTTCAGTTACATATGAATAAAATTTTCCAGTATATTTTAGATCTATTTTAACTATAAAAATAATTTAGGAACTATTTTAAAATATTTCTCGTTACTAAACAATTTAATCAATGCATTTTAAAATACTTGCAATATGAAGAAAATAACAAAGATAAACAAAATGATATGCAACATTAAATTATAAATAATAGTTAAAAACATTCTTTTAAATATGCATTTTCATGAAAATTATGTACAAAATAACAAAAAAATACATAATTTTAATATGTGAAATCAAATAATGTCAATATTTTGTTACAACAACCAATTTATAAATTGTCTTTTTTTAGAATCTTGAGATTATTTGCTTTCTTACTATGTATAAAAATCTTCCTTTGTTTTTTGTGTACCGAAAAATGATCTGATCATTAGACTATTATTCCTCATTATTATTTACAAAAGCTTATATTATAAACAAACCAAAAACAATACCCTAAATTATATAATTTGCTAAAATAAATTTATACAATATTCAGTGATTTATACGTACTCTAGTTAACTTTTTCACATTAATAAAAATATAACAAGTTTGTATGAGCAGCTGGCTAATGTTCTCTCTTGCTCTGTCTCACACCCTCCCACTCCCACTCTCTCTCTCTCTCTCATGTAGTTTGTAACACATTTTTATTATTTTAAATTACAAGTTATATTCATATATTACTTACAAATTAATTTAGTAGACTGAATTATAAATTGAATAATTCTAGTATATTCATAGAATACTTATTCGCCGTTTATAATTGCGTCGATTCTGAGTATTTCTTTCTTTGGATTTTAAAATATTTCACGATAGTTCACGATTTATTTAGTTCAGAGATAAGAGTCATGATTCCATAGCCTTTTCCAGCATGCCTAAACAAGTAAAACTTAATTGACAGTAATGATAGCCACATTGCTGCGGATGAAACAGAGACGTGGCACACACTGAAAACTGTCAGCTACTAAGTCGGTTACTAACCGATTAATCAGATCCGCGATCCCGCAGAAGAGAATTAGCCTACTCGAGGCGGCCTTGTCGAACCCCAGGTTGTGCACGTGGGAGTGCAGGATCATAAAGATGATCCCGAAGACGTTAAGTGTAATGGGGCAAGTCCCAGACAAGTGTCTCAGACAAATAATTTAGAAGCTGGATTAGTGGAGGACCCATGAGTTGTACAAGGGGAAACTCCGTGACTGTTTCAGTTCCTCCGCTGGTGAAGACCTTCTAGGGTAGAACTCGGCCACTGCTGACAACATATGGCGGTCATCGGGCTGTAGTGTAGAGAAACAAAATGGAAGCAAAGAGATAAGTTGTAGTCCTGATTTAATTAATGACAAAGATGGAATCTATAGATGGATTTAAGATAAGAAATATTATGCAATTAACAAATGTCAGAAAAGATTTGTCTTATACATCGAACTATATATATTAATATCTGTCATGAATAGAATATTTCAAAAAGTAATAATTAGTTATGAATTCATTTGGGCCAACAATTATTTAAAATGTCGAATATAAATTCCCCAGTTTCAGTTGAAATTAAAGCTCATTTAATTATGTGACAAATATATTTCATCATATCAGATTATTTTAATCATTCAAAATAATAATATAATTTGAATAAATAATTCATTTTGAGTGTACGATATTGTTAACTAAAGGCGACACTAGATTTCGTTAGCTAAATATGCCATTGATATATGTGAGGCTAAATAAATTAACTTTACGATGGTTAATCTAAATGTTTGATTATTATTTTATAATATAAATGTGTCGATATAAAATATAAATTACATACCATAGAGGTCCAACCTTTTCTAAGCTCAATGTAATATTTTATGAATTGTAATTTCTTTTTCAATCTGATGTTTTAAATATTTAAACTTTTGATAGCTAACTAGGCAACTACTAGCTATGTTTACTCAACATTAATCTTTTTCGCCAAGACATATTTTCTAAACTAAATTTTAGTCCAAATTTACTTCAAGCTAAATTATAAATTATTGAAATCTAAAATCGATCTATTCCAAAACTTTATCTTTATCTAAATTCAGATAATCCATTAAATTACATTTATAAAAAAACCCCTAATGTTTATTGATTATTCTAAAACCAAATCCCGATAATGATGAACTCTATTTCCCATTGATTATTCTAAGATATCGGAAATTACAAATGTATTAAGAAAACGAGAAAACTATTTACGCTACAACATCAGATCGTCAAGAAACCATGATTCCAACTGAAATATTTTTTCGCCACTCTCGTTACATATTACATCTTATCCACACATTTACAACGCCCTCTATGAGAACACATTCCTTGCTACAAAATCAATATGTCCTCATATACTAAGCGCATTCAGCCTTAAAGATTTCTGCCATCAAAAAGGAAAACTGAATACAATCAAACACCTTTTGACGGTGCCATGCAGAAATCTTCTAAATACATGCATTCATACTTACATACATCGATAAAATATTACAAGCAACAAAGAAACGATGAACTCCTATACATGTAAACTATACATTACATGAACGCATAACTATAACCTATTACATATGTATAACGCTATTTCAATAACACTATTTCGGCCAGGAATTGTTCGTATTCTGTCGCGTCGTATTTCTGTCTCTGGCGATTCATCGATCTATATTCGCTGATTTACGGTTCTTTACGCCTCGTCTTTCTACCTTTAGCGATTCGATCCATCTACCTTTTTTGATTTCCTGTAATGTATTGAATGGACGCACCAACAGCAGAATCTGAAAAAAAATAATATAAATACGTATGTTACCATTACATTTTAACTCGCATAATCTCTCTATTACCATCACCGCGCTTAATCTTGGCACTTGTGCCTCTCACCAGCACACTAACCACCTACCATCTACACATGAATATTACTGCCTTAATTCACTATGAAATTTGTCGTGTACTTAAAATGTAATTAACATTTCACCCCATTACCATTTACTCCAACCCACGTAAATTTCCCTATCAGGTCATTTCTATGAGTCGGTGCCCATATAGAGACATATAATCTCCAGCAAATCTTCACGTATCTACCCTTAGCATACAATTCTCCTCTCGCGATCCCCGTCGCAACATCATCGTTCAAAAACGGCCTCACGTCACCCCGTGACATATTTGCATCACCGTCAAAAAAACGGCATCACGCCACATTTCGTGGCTATATCAACATCACCGTCAAAAGAACGGCACGTCCCATTCTCGTGACCACACATACAGTGACCCCACACTCTGCACCCAACGGAACTAATACAAGAAGCTTCCAGCTTCAACAACACATACAACATATATAAACAACACAACGGAACCGTTCCGTTCACAACAGAACTAACAACCAAACACACCACAGCCCCAACGAAACATACAACCCTAAAACAATAACCCCAAGAGTACACGACAGAAAACACAGAACATCAACAATAACACACAGTTAACCAACTGCACCCGCAACATCATTACGCAACTACGCATCAAACAAACATATATTAACCAAAGCATAACGTAACATAACATAACCGTATTAATTCGCTAAACAACAATAGCACATACACAGCTTCTAACAACAGACACATTCGCTGCATATACCCACTAACATTACCACATAACCACCAATCAGCATATAAACGGCTTTACAATATTCATATCTCTCACAGAATATACGTACTAACATTAAATAACCACGTATTTATCCAGTATATACAAATTACCTCTGCCAAACGGCATAAAATTCAACACGGCGCATTTAAAATAATTAAATCTCGAATTACATTAAATTACCCAATATTACGCAAAGTTACAAAACTCATATTTTAACCTGACCAGTGGTGTAGCTTAAAGTCATACCACCCAGGACCCGCAAACGAACAAACTCTCTACCCAACTATCCATATAGTACCATTTAATATTTCTACCATAACATCTACCTTTCACTAAACATTACCAAATACCTCTTCTAGTTTATAATTCACCCAAACAATTACATCTCACCAATTCCTCAATACTAAATAACCGCAACAATAATCCTTCCAAATAAATTCCCAACTTTGTCCGAGGTAATCCTCAGAGGCGATAGTCACTTTTAGTCACACTTTATTTCTTCCCACGTCTAGTTTTTTATCCTGGCTTACAACAGAGGTGCTCTCAATCTTCTCTGAAAGTAAACACTTTAGGCAGAATCAAAAAGCTCATAACAACATATTATTATCACATACAATAATTTAATCAACTTCCATTGACTTTGGTCGCCATAACCATTTTTTATCTAAAGAGATTCTAGATATGTGAGCTAGAGATATGATATTAGCTGAATCTAATTCCCACAAAAACGAACTTTGATTAATTTATTATATGTAATTAATTACTCCCAGCTAACTTGGAACAAGAAAACCAATTTGCATATGATGTTAGGAAAAGTTTATTTTAACGCAAACATTCACTAAACAGCTAATACCTATTTATTAAATCTATGATGTTAATCTAAGTGCTAGTTATTATTTTATGTAGGGATGTGTTGATGTATAAAGCATACTTACACAGAAATTTCAACTGCCTCTTGTTTGTCTCTTTCCAATGTTTTATGCATCACAATTTCTTTTAAATTTGATATTTGAATCATTCGAATTATCCAGCTAAGCAACTAACTTGAATTCTTTAGCAATTCCTAAACAAAACAATATAAAATTTATTTTAAAAATTAAAACTTTTCTTTTATCTAAATTACTTTAAGAAACATCCTGAAATTAATCTATAATTAATCTAAGCTTTCCAGCCAAGATATTGATCTAAAAAATATCGGAAATTACAAATCATTAAGAAAAACGAAAACAAATATTTACACTACATCGTCAAGAAATTGTGATTCCAAACTGAAACAATTATCCGTCACTTTCGTTACGTTTTACATCCTATCAACACACTCAAAACCCCTTGATGAGAACAATGTCAAAGTTATTTGGATATTTCAACTAACAATTTTTTTTTAAGAAAAGAAAACATTTTAGAAATTGTTTCCTAACAATCATCTTGTCCCAAATACATGTTAAAATAAATAAATTGTGTGTTCTATACAGTTCCAGAACAACAGTAAATCTGTAATTGTTTTTGTTGCAATAATTAAAGATATTATTCAAACCATAACCATGAGAAAGCCCTGCTAATACTACCACAGCATCCAAAAAAGATTGAGCAAGCAATCATTCCGACTCTATATAGAGCAGTCCTGCCAATAACTTCGAAAAAGTTTAAGGATCTACAGGACATAAAAATGGTCCTGCACCAAAACACAATTCCTTTTATGACAGCATAAAATACGACTAGCTCTTTTGTAAAAGTTTTGAAATATCATTACTGTATTATTAAACATGCACGCAATTTGATAAGTGTATTTTAATATTTTTAAATATGAATTTTGTATCAGATTTGACCAATTTTATGTATTCTTATTATTTAATGTATTAAACACGAATATTTTAATTATACAGTGTATTAAACAACGAATTGATTGCTTAAACTTTGAAAATGTATATCTTTTAAATATGAATTTTCTAATAAATTCGATAATTTTATGTATTTGTTGTTTTTAATAATATTTTGAAATAGTGAACATTAATCTCAAATTAAATAAAAAAATTATAAGATTCTTTGGGTTAAATTATTACATAATAATAAAAATATGAAATAATTTTAAAAATTAAAAAATTAAAAATATATATATTTTTAAATATATAATAAATGATGTACTTAAATTTCTTAAAACACATTTAAATTAAGGCACATTTATTTTGTTCCTTTAGAAATAAATAAAAATCCGATTGTAAAATATATTTGATAAATAGATTCTTTGTATAACTAAATTTCGGTGCATAAATTTTAAATTCGCAATTATTGCATAACGAAAATTATGTGCAAAAATTGCGAAATTATTCAAATGTTTAATATTGTCAGATTTAATTATATCATTTGAAAAATCTTTATATAAATACATTGGTATACATTTGGGCGATAATATAAAACAAAATAAATTAAACATGATAAACCACAAATTCGTTTTTTGTCTCTCCTGAAAAGTAGCCAAAATCTACATTTGCAATTATTGCATAAACAAAAACTATTACATTCGCAATAATTGCATATACCGACGACGATATATACTAATTGTGTTAAATTTCAGTTGTATAGCTATAATATAACTATATTTTATGAAATTAATAAATTCCTAAAAAATCAAACGGATAAGAGGGGTATTTGTTAGATAGTCATTGGGGTTCATTGGGAGTGTTTTCGATATGTTGAATGTACAATTTGTGAAGCTGCCACTGAACATCTCTTTGATATTTTCTGTTTCAAGTACAATTTCATGGTCATGTGTGTCAGTATTTTTTTAAGTAGACGATGTTGAGCCATACAGTGCACTAGAGACAGCCATCTGTTGAGTAGTTGAAATTTCTTTGTAGACATGTACATTATTAGATTTATGACCAGTGTGACGGCAACTGGTGTCTTCATCTACTCCTCTCTGACACTATAACGAGATCTTTCTGTTATAGCCATTATAGCCATTATAGTTTAACTATGTTTCTGAAAGAGTTGTGACCAAGGGGGAATTCTTGGAGTGTTTGAATCAACATGGTGTGTTGATGAACGTAATTCCCCACTTTTTCCAGATTCAACAAAATAGATCATATCTTTATAGCCGAGAAGATCCTCTCTTATATTTGTTGACTTACATTTGAAGGTTACGTCACAGGAAAGATTTAGTTGTGTCAGATAATACGCCGCGTCTAAATTAGTTTTCTTTAAAATGAGCGTGCGATAAGTTTTGAAAATATCTAACAACTGTTGATACACGCCTATTTTGAGATATGATAGCATATATTCCCCAAATGCTTTACAGCCTATAATTGCCCACAAATCTTGTGCACGTTCATAGTCCGTTTCACTGCATTCTTATCGCCTGTGATCATTAAAGAAAGCATTGCCACAAAGTAGACTGGTTTCATCCATGCGTTTCAAAAAGTCAAAATATGTTTATGGAAATATACTCTTCTTGAGAGCTGTCTTAGTATGTAAAAGTTTCATCACTTGTAAAAATATTACGAGTCAACTTAAAATCGCTAGACTTCATATTTTCAACTAAATTTCCAAGGCTGTCCTGTAAGAAATTAGAATGAATCCCTGAAACCAATAAAAAAAACAGCCTTCTTTTTACCATTTGCTTCTTTAACCATAGACTCAAGGTTCAATGAAATGTATTGTTCTTTCGTTGACGCAATGACATTCATTTTACAATTTGGTATTTTACCGATGGATTCAGCGCAGATTATACGGTTGTCATAATTTTGGAAATTATGAAAAAATACTGGTAGAAAGTTAGTACATAGGTACCTACTCTTATTTTTGTATTACATTCTTGATATGCCGGACCCCTATAAAAACCGATTAAAGTGGCAATGTTGTCTTATTTAAAAAAAATTTTTGTTGGTTCTTTTTGTTGAAAAAATGTCTTTCAAATATATTATTTTGCGTTGTTAGGCTCAATATAGTGCTGATGACTTGATATGACTATTTTCTTTGATCCATCTTTAATGTTCCATTTGTAAATATCACTTGCTAATGATTTTAAAGATAACATCGCCTTTTCAATACAGTTTTTACCACTGTAAGTTGTAGGTATACTATACTATTACTAGAAATATAGAGCAAGTAGTCTAGTATCTAGTTTATTATTTTATGATCGTATACATTGTCATATAATTATAGCTCTGGAATTATAAGGTACATACAATTACAATTATACATAATCATAGAGTGTACAGTATACACTGACATAGCAGCTAGGTATATTGGTAGCTGTACATAATTATGGCTATGTATGAAATGATATTTTAATTATTTTAATATTCCACAAAAGGAGCATTAATATAGAAATAATGGTTAATTGGTAAATAAGTCATATATATACTTAAGGCTACTTATTTTTTGGTTTAATTGAAATTAAACAGCTTTTTTAATAATGTTTCAACTGTAATTACGCTTATAAAAATTTAATAAAATATTATTAAGCAAACATATATTATTATAGGCAAACAGTAGAGCAAATTATAACATATTAAATGATTGAAAAATAAAACATATATATAAAATGATTGTTTGTCTAACTAATTGTATGTCTAAATGAAGAGAAAGTATTAAAACATAGTTATTCTTGTCTACGTCGTCGCGGTATCTACATAGTTGTAAAGTAGATCACCAAGTAAATTTGACTCAGCGACTTTGGGTGTGTCCTGATATATACAATTAGGTAACATTCGCTGCTATAATCTAATATTAAAATCTTACAGTATAAAAGCGAATTTTTGTTTGCTATATTCACAAAAGCGATGACAGAAGCGGTAGATTGAGTAATTTTTGCCTTTATTTTTATTTTTTTAAAAGCTACTTAATTAAGATGTCAGCGCCACAGTTAGAGTCCTTATTTAAAACAAAGCTAAATATGTAAAAACGTAGCAATCCTATCTATTTTATGCTTGAAACTTTTATGTTAGGCACAGTAATGAGAATTTGCTTCCACATATGTAATGAATTATAACGTATTATAAATCAAAACAATACTTAAATTTCCTAATAAGGATAAGTTTTCTTTTTATAAACACTGTTCCGTTAACTTTTGTGCAAATTTTGTTTTTATCAGCTATTATTTGTATGCGGCCTAGATTTTCATTTCGCATATTTTTAAATTTATTTCATTTTTAGTCTAAGAAAATGCGTATTATTTGAGCTTTACTTCAAATTAATTTGAAATTTACTGGATAAATATTAATTCGATAAAAATGGATTTATCCGAAGACTGCAGTCAGCCAAAAGCATGGGGAAGACTATTATTTGATAATAAAACATTTATTCTTCGGAAAAGTAAAATTTCCATTGGTAGAAAGAGTCCATTGCAAATTGATATTGTTGTTGGAGATTGTGCATGTGTCTCTCGGAAACATTTAGAACTTAAAAAATATCGTTGCAATATTTTTCTAAAGTGCTATGGGAAAAATGGTATTTTTATAAATGATGACTTTCATCCTTATATATCAGAACAGGTTGAATTGCCTAAAAGTCAAAGGTATATGATTTTATATTTTGACCTATTTTTAAATTGATTGTTCCTTAATGTATCATACAAAGATTATTCCAATAAATATTTAATGAACAATTGGTATTTATTGTAAAATTTTAAGCACTACTAATATTTTAGATTATTCTGTATATTAGTATTACAAATACAAGTTGAATATGGTAAATTGATGTTATTTTTGTTATTATTATGTATATCAATTTTTAATGATAATATTAATATTATATTACAATAAATATTAACAATTCATAATCATATATATATATATTATTAAAATATTTATAATAAATAAGTCATCTAAACTAGCATATACCAATGCTAAACTTTAGTACCACCCACCCACCCCCTTTAGCAGCTAAAGGGGGTGGGTGGGTGGTACTGGTTCAGAATTCAGATAATATAGAGTTAAAAGTGATTATACAAAGAGTGTTCATGTTCACTCTTAATCTTATTGATTTCACATACATCTTGCTATTAATCATTGTATATAAAAAATCTTTTTATTTTAATAAATTTGATGTAAATAGATAGAGAAAAAGTAGTATTAATTATTTTGTTTAAATTAATTTTAAGAACATATATATTTTCATACAATTTTAACATACATAAATTGTTTATAATAAATAATTTATTGCCTGTATACCTCAAACTATTTTACTACATACACAATTTAATTGCTATCAGTTTTTAAAACAATATTTTTCATAAGAGCTTTTAGATAGGTAAGATTGTTCAGATAATAAAAAATATATATTTTTAGATACACTTTGTTGCAATAGGGATGGTTTCTAGGTAAGTCAGTTCCAAGTTATCATTGTCTGATACTATTTTTAGCATTTAAAAAAATTGACATAAAAGGGGGATGTGTGGATGGTTCTGACTTAGCCTCAGTCAATGCTAATTTAGACAACTTTAGTTATTACCTCGACCCCTTAGATTAATATATAATAATTATATTAATTATTAGTACCTTTTTTATCAATAATTATGTTTTAAACTTTAATCCCTATATAGATATATATACTTACAGCTTATTACTATCTATACTAGTACTAGCCTTAATCATCTGCACTAATATAAATCAATGTCATTTTTGTATCTTAAAAATAATAATGCATTGAAACTAGTTAAAATAGATTTAATCCTTTGACTATGACACATAGATGGAAAACATACCATGCTAGCTATAGATTAAATTTAAAATCATATAATCTGATAATAAAATTTGAATTTTTGAATGAGATTAGGGTGGCCACGTGTATCTACTTGAAATTCACTGATATACTTGAATGTACTTGAATTTCCAGTTGTGTACTTGAATTTTTTTCATGGTGGGCAATTTTTTTATAAAAAAAAAATCATATTGAAGGGTCTCACAGAATATAGTTGTGGAATATGTTTTACATATAATTATATCTTGAATTGAACTGAGTTTATTTTTATTTTCTGGCAAAAGATAACCAATATTGGTATGGCCTGCTTTATTTAAATGCTCAGTGTTATTTTGATTTTGGCCTGTATTATTCTTTTCTCTTTTCCATTTTAACTGTCAGTTTAGTAACTGTAATGTTAGTAAAACAAATAGTTGATTTATTAGTATAGTTTTGTTTTCTTATATTTGGACTGTCATTTAACATAATATTATCTATTATGATTCCTGTGTTTTACAACTAAGTTGTAAATTTAAGTTGTACAAGTCAAATGTTAAAGAAGTTATCAGATTTTCACATTGAAAATGAGTTATTGCTGTATGTAAGAAATGAGAAGAAAGATTGTTTCCTCCAGAATCGCCAAAGTCCCCAAAATGAAATGAACTGGAGTGATCACATGCTATTTTGTGTGAACATACATATTTTATTTCCACTTACCTACATATTTGAATGATAATTAAATGTTATTGTAATGAATGCTAATCAAATTAAAAATATTTACAAGGTTGTCATTCATCAAGATTTTTTGGAATGTTTAAATGTCAAGATTTTGGCTCAAAATTATTATTATTTTTAATTCTTCAAAAAATGCAATAAAATTGTATATGCCTTATATTTAATAGATCAGTTTCTGTTTTATCTTAAAATCATGTTTTAGAGCATTTAGAGTTACAAGGGTACCTATAACATAGTTAGAAAAAAATGAAAATTATGGAAAAATTTACTTTAATTTTTTGGTCTGATCAGCATAGTCACCCTGTGACATAGTAGCTTAAGAATTCCATTCATTCTCTTAATATAGCTTTAGAGTAAGTTATAAATATTTACAGAATGAATTATTTTATTACAATAGATAGCAGTGCTGCTACTCCCTGCATTTTTTTGTTGTACCTGCATTATTGCTAGCATTTTGCTATTAGACTGTGTTTTTTATTTGTCTTAAAAAAATTTATCACTAATTTTTAATTTTTTTAAAGCCATACAATTATTTACACTAAAATTTACCCATGTATATATATAAATTTGTTTTCCAAACTAATCACAGGGGTCCTTAAATGACCTGCTGGGAATTCTGTACAAACCCTGTAATCACATTCATATATATTTTTATATTTTCTAGGCTGTATATATATGTCCTCACCACCATCATGTCATTATCAGGTAGTGATTAACTCACTGAAACCTTTGTGCATATAATAACTTATACATATATACACCAAACATTAAAATAAATGTATTTAATCACATATAAATGTTATTTTTAATTTAATTGTACAATAATATTGTAATTTAGTATAATATTTACAAATAAAGACATATATTGACATCTTCCTTTTCATTTTATTCTATAGTATCATTTATATTTCAATTCTATTTTGTTTAGTATTATGTTTGTTTAAAATTAATTCACTCTTTGTTTAAGTTTTCTGGTTTATGTAAAGTAGTTTTATTGTGTTATAATTACATATATATATTATAAAGAAAAAAATATATTACAAAAAGCTGCCTTACCAAAAAAAATTTCTTACAAATTTGATGTTCTTGTGAATGCTGCCCACCATTAAACAAAAGGAAGTGATGAGTGTTGCAAAGAAGCTACCAAATGTGATTCCAATAGAAGAGCTTAAACAACTGGAAAGAGAGGTCTGTCTTTTCAATTGTTGGTCAGCAAAACCTTAAAATACAGATGTGTCTGAACCAGCATCTGTATGGCATTCTATCTCATCAACTACTGATAATACCTACCCAGGACTTGCAAGACTCCATTGACTGTTGCTCAGTGTTCCATGGTAATGCAGATGCAGAAAGGGAAATTAGTAAAAGCCATGACATAGACAATGTGGAAAAGCGGAATTGTATCAGGTAATTTAAATGCATTTATATTATTTATTTATTTATTATAATGTTCTTTTTTTCCACATGAATGATTACCAAGCTTAATTTTGTTTCAGATTTTACCCCAAAAAACTTACTTCTTCTAACACAGTTTTCTTGAAAAATTTTTAACCCAAAAATCGAATGCTTCTAATGTCAAAATACCATGTAAATTACTGGATTATAGATTTGACACAAGGTCCAAATATCAAACTGATCTATGCAACAAAGAGAGTGCAAAGGCAGCCACAACAGGCAAGAAGAAAGCTGAGGAGACAGAAAGAAATTCGTTTAAGGCTAAATGGGACAAGGAAAGACTTAGTGAACGGAAGAAGCTTCAAACAGAGAAAGACAAAATTATACAAAAGAAAGCTGAAAGTCTGTTGATGCTGAACAGAGACTGCAACAAGCGATGGCTGATTTACAGAATGCTCACAAGCAGGTTGAGTCAACAAATACACACTAAAGTTGGTTGCTATGCAAACATCATAAGACTTCATATCCAATAAAAAGAAAATCCTTTTCTGCTACTACTGTTTATCTGTCATGTTTCATACACTCTATGGGTGTATTATTCCCTATTTACTATGTTATTTTTGTTACATTTAATGCTAAAGAAAACATTTATAGCTACATATCAACATGTGATGTGTATCATGATGTAATATGCTTGAGTTGAAAGGGTTAATATAGATATTTGATTGTATGATTATAAAAATGTATTTGTCTATTTGTATCTAATTGCAAAGATAAAAAGTAGCATTTATTTTTTATTTAAAATTAGAATAAATTCATGCAAGTTATGCAATAATAGTACATAATTAATGACAACAGCCTAGTTGCAAACTTACATTATGTCATTTTAACTTTTGTAATACCATTCAACTTCTATTAATAAGCAATTGTATCATAAAATAAATGTTTTAATACACTTGTAATAAATTATTATTTAAACTATATTAATAATAATTTTAAATTATTTTTAAAAATAAATAATACATTTTGTTGCAATATTTAATGGTCAAAATATGTTATTTAAGATTTTACTAAGAATAGCTGAATGTCTTAAGATTTTAATACATAATTTATGCCATTGATAATTATAGAAATAGTCTCAATTAATCAGTTTTAAGCAATCAGAAAAATAGATGGTAGCTATCAATTGTCATTTGAAAATTAAATTAAAATATTTGAAATATCTTCTAATTATCAGAAATAAGTTGCCTATATTATTTTCATTAATTATATAACTACAAAAAAGTACATTAAACTATACATATTTCAATGTTTTTTTATTGAATTTGTGTCATAATGATGTTTTGGCCTGATGTAGTCACACTTGGTATCTAATAGGGAAGAACCTGGTCACTATATAGCAGCTGCCTACATACAAAATAATAGAACAGACAACATACCTATATGTTGCTAATTGGACATATTTTGATTAGATATATGATACCTAGTCTATAAGTTATGTCATATCTAATATGTATATATTCTACATTGATACATGAGTTCAAGGTGAGAAATTAAATAAAATTGCAAAATAAGAACAACTGATGCAAATAGAAAAAAATTGTCTGTGAAATAAAAGAGCATGTTAACACCATTTTGAATTATTCTCATTCTAGAAAGCAACTCAAAATTAAATAAAGCACAAAATCTCGATATAAAAGTAAGCACTCACAATACAGTGATTTTTGGAAGGAACTGGAGGAGGACCTGCCAGGTAAAGCCTTATCTGATAATGACCATGGATATGGTATCCCCTTTCGAGAATATGGATTACACAGGTTGATTAGTTAGTGAGGCACCAAACAGGTTTGGATTAGCATCAGATAAGAGTAATCCACTTTCGAGAATGTGGCAACAGGTAGCAAGACTGCCTTACCATGGAAATTTCATTACTTTTGTTGAATTCTAAAAATAACTGCAAGCTAATTCAAAGAAGATACTATGTTTAACTAATTTGGTTTTAAGACTAAAAGAG
>JAYRBW010143911.1:0-16088 GCA_036023295.1 Invenusta paracnida | reverse complement strand
CCAAGAAAAAGAAGACTGAAAGTACTTAATTCTGTTTTAAAGCAGAAACATTACATGGTAGATGCAATTTCAAATGAGAAACAGTGTGTGCTTATACATTATTTTAATAGCTTCTGATAATTATGTTTAAAATATGTGTTTTGTTGCATATTTATAGTTTCAGTTGTTCTTTGGATTATGATTTATACTTTTTCTGCTTTTAGTTGCAGTATTTAATTTTCATATACTTTTCAATATCTTCTTGTGCTATTGTATAACATTTGCATGAAGTAGTATTTTTATTTAAAAATATTCTAATTGATATTTAGTTTTTTTTGTTTTGTTCTTATCTATCATTTTCTTTAATGGCTCATCTGGTTGTTTATTTGGCATTCATCCTTTTCTGCTACTGCTACAATTTGGAAGTTTTTTATCCTAGTGATCATTTCAAATAAATGCCTTATATTTCCTGACGTTTTTGTGCAGCTAGGTTGTCTGAAGCAGATTCCCAATTTAGGCTTTGCTGTATAAATCTCCTGTTGGACAATTTGAGTGTGTCAGCATTTAATACATGATATTGATGCTAGATTTCATAATAGAGCAGTTAAATTTCTGGTGATCCAGTGGTAGCATGTATGTAAATGTAGCTGAGATAAAGCATTTGTTTGAAGTTAGTTTGAAATAAGCATAAATCACCAACCAAAAAAAAAAGTTTCTGAGATCGATATTTTGAACTGCGACTGCAGCACAATTTTGTGCCCCTAAAGATACTGTATCATCTATACATTTGAGCTCTGTGTAGATGAGAGTATTTAGTTATTGCCTTGTGGAATGCTTCCATAGTTAAATAGTTCATAGTTAAGTTATAATTTTCTGTATATATTTTAGTAACACTGTTATCTTATTATCAGTTGTTGTTTATTTATTGTTTTGTATATATATTTGTTATTACAAACAAATATAGAATATTTCTGCAAATACATTCAATATATAATACATCTTTGAGGACTCTTAGACATATTCTTTTATTAATAATTTTGAATAAATATCTATAAAAAATATGTATCTATGTAACAAGTTTCATAATAATGCACAGAAATATAAGGAACTATTTTCTTTATTATACATTTATTACAAAGGTTTCATCTTTTATAGGTTTATGTGTAATATACCTATGGATATAATATATATATTTTTAATATTTACAATCCAAAGTAGAAATATATATATGTATATTATTTCTATATCAGTTAATCAGAATGTTTCTTGCTTTTTCATGGTTGTTTAATACATTTACTATGACTACCAAGACAACTGTTGCATGCACCTGTTTTTTTAGTAATACCGACTAGTGCATCTCACTTAGTACACTGTAATATTTAGTTATTTAATATATTGGATTGAAGAACACTCATATATAATAATTATCTGTTATGAAATGAATTCCACTTTCACAATTGAAATGCTGTAACTATTTGTTTTAATACTTTTTTTCTTTTTCTAAATTGTCATCATATTAATAAATATACACATATTGGAAACTAAAAGTTCTACTAAAATGTACAATACAAAAAAATAAAACGTGTATTTTATCATATATTTGAAAATATTTAATATACTTTAAGAGACAGTATGATTACTAGTGGTGTGCAGAAAAGGATCGGAGTACAATACTAGTGTTCTTGCTTTTCACCTAGTAAATAGTGAAATTGACTAGACTATACCTAGTTAACATATATTTCTACTAAATATTTTACTTACTAAAGTCTTATAAGATCAACATTTTAACTAATCTTCCATTTAAGTTTAATTATGAAATTGTTTTTAATATAAGTAGCTTAGAAGATTTATATTTTTGAAGAAATGTCTTACAAATAATATATTTTTTGTTAATGATACTATATTTTTAATGTACCACTAAAGTTGGAAGCTACTAAGTCTACATTTTTTCAAATATTATATTATTTTATTAGTGAACATGTTAGAATAGGTATAAAGAGGTTTGTAAAATTTAAAATATTGTTTTGAAACTATCATATATACACATGTACTTTTCTTTAATTTTATGGGTGTGTTATTTAGGTTACTTAAATTAAGATAATTGTGTTTTGTGTATTTAAACAATTGTGTGGAATCAATAGTTTGCAAGTTTAATTTCCTATGTATTTATTTATATTTATATACCTATACGAGTATCATACAACTTAGCATTATTTTAGATATGTATTTTCTATTTAGATGTATTTTTGTTTGTTTCAAACATTATTCTTTAATTATCTAATGTTTTATTGATAATTTTATAATTATATATTTATTCAGTTATTGTTTTATTCCCCTCAATCTTTTCTCCAGTTGTACCCTACGATTCCCCAGTACCAAGATAACTTTTGAGCTGGAAATTTTAGGCTCACTGAATGAGATGGCCAATCCAGACCATCTACTTTCTGTTGCCTCAGAAAACTCCACAATAAATAACCATGACAACCACATCACCAACTCAACCTCCTCATCATCTGCTTCCTCATTATCTTATGCAGCTGCTACCAAATCCTACAATCCCAAAAAGCGGGCACTACAGGCAGCATATCAGTCCCTGCAGGATATTTGTGTCACAAGGAGTGTCTCTGAATCTTCGTTGTCAGATGGCCTTGATAGGTGCGTTATGTAGCATTATATTTATTTCTTTTTTATTTTTTAAATGTTTTAAATATTTCAAATTATATTTGTCATCAGTTTTTTTAACTTTGATCATTTCATTAACTGAAGTTGTGAGTTAAAACATTTTTTAGGTAATAAGGAAACTTTTTTTTGTATACCTATAGTAATAATATAATAACCAGCATTAATTTTATTTTATTCTAATTGAATGTTTCGAGTGTTAATATCTTTTTTTCTTACATTTTGACAAACATCTGAGGTACGCTTATTCTAGCATTCATAATTTAAATTATAAATTCCACAATGATTGCTTAAAATGCTTCCAATGTTCGAATGAGTAAAGTATATATATTCTACAGGACAAAGTTTTTATTTCTCTAAAACTTGATTATTTTGGTATTGGTTAATGATGTTGATCAATCATGTAATTTTACAGTGATCTCGGTGCTTGTTTATGATATGTAATATTGGGGAAGGGGCTTTTTTCTTGTTGTTATAGTGTCTGGGGTTAAACAAAACGATTACTAAAAATTTGTCTTATATAGGGCAACAGATATATCTTCAAGAATAAAATAATTACAATAAGATAAATATATATGTTCGATAAATTGATAAAGTAATTGTTGCCATAAATGTATTAGTTCAATATTTGACAATCGAAATAAGATTTTTTATTGCTCTGGAACTGTTCTAATTTTCTTAAAAATTTCTTTTAAGCAAATAATGACCCAAAGGTAATTGTCTTAAAAACAAATTAATGATATGTAAAAGATGATACAGTGAAATAACTTCAACTGAGTATCTATCTTTCATAAACTGCATTCTCGCCTCATAGTCAGAGTTGCTTTCAGGTTGAGAGTTCTGAAACTGTCTTATTAAGATCCCGATGTCATCTCACAATCAACTCGTAATACATTTCATGGTAATGGTCTGCTGGCGTGAGGGAATATAATGGTTCGACCTGACCATTTTTAAAGCGTTTGGGGACACGTCGTGTCCGTGATAGAGCTGAAGATTCAGCAATAGGACAGACTTTGGTCTTGACGGAAACAAGTTCGTAGGATGCATTGAATGCTTTTTCATTTCTAATTTACTTTACTGTTGTGATTATAAGTTCTGCCAGCCGTTGACCTTGTGTTGCTGTTATTTGTGTATTTTGTAAGGCTTTAGCCAATTTGTGAAAGGAGCATAAACAGGTGCAACCCTAAAGATAGTAAAATAGCCTGACACAAAATTATTCGTTCTCGACATTCACTCAATGAGTGTTTTTCGGGGCATATATTCTTTTCTTCCAAGAGAATATTGAAGTTGTCAAGAGTTCTATTGAAAGATTTTGTTTTGACCGTCCATTTTGTGTGACAGTGTCAGAAGTCATTTTGCTATATAACATTATCGACATCCAATTTATGCGACTCAGTTTCTTTATTTTCACAAGAATGTATTCTATTGTTGGTGGGTATTTTATCGGGTTAATTATCCCTTTTGATGTGTCAATTATATTCTGGTTTAGAATGCATCACTTACTGAAAAGCTAACAGTGATAGTGTGTCACGTAGTTGTAAATCAAACTGAAAAGGCGTATCAAAATTCATTTGCTTATTGGGGGCAATCGTTACTGCGCAACTGTCTGTGTAGTTTTGAACAAGGAAATTATGAAAAGCTGTTTGCAACATTTTTTTCATTGAAATTCACTCTAACTATTGCTTAGTTCTGACCAAAGTAGTTGCAACTTTCAGGGGTATTTTCAATATTTTTTAACCAATTATAATATGCGCTTCTAAAATGTCAATGAAACAAATAGTATAACTCGCTTAAATCGACATATTTTATTATTATATATCATAGATAAATAATATAACTATATTAATATTTTCGAAAATTATTTATTAATTAAAGTATGTGGTATGGTTATTTAAACATTACTTAATTTAAAATGATTAAAATCAATATATTTATAACAAATAAAACTTATAATATAACATATATATTTAGTAAATTATAAAAACATGACAATTTTTATTTGACTATAGTGTTTCTCGTTACTTGCTGGTTTTATTGTGTAATTAATGCAACTAGTATCTCTAAAGACATGTAACAAATCATTTAACTTTTGTAAGCAATGCCCATCTGTGAATCCAATGTTACCTTATATTACAAATTCTTGGTTCCTACCAGATATTATATTTGAATGAAGCAAAAATTTGTCTTGTGAAAAATTTGTTCTTTTATAATGCTGATGACATCGCAAAAATGGATGATGCATTTATATGTGTGGGCGTATTATGTGTAAGATAAAGCAAAATTTATTTATATTTTCAAGCTTAGGTAGTGTGTTAATGTTCTCTCTTGTATACTACTATTCTTGATGAATAATTTAATGATTTGTATTCGTACATAAAACAAAAATAAAAAACTGAACATTTTATTGTGTAATTTCTTTACAATATATAATACTTTTTTTCTACACTAACATCTACAAGTATGTTTATATAGTTACCGTGGTGTCTTGCTATGTTTTCTTTATATATTTAAATGAAAAATAACAATATAAACACATAGTAGGAATATATATAAATAATATGTACATTTATTGAAATTCCTTTTATTCCCAGGTGAATGGGTAAACCAATATATGTCCTATATATACATATTTTGAAATGATTAACGCTTTTTTATTTATGCCGCCTTTCTCATTTTACTTGGCGCCAATAAATGCGTCAATTGGTGAATTGTCACATTTACATATGTCCATTATTAATAGGAAAATAATATCTACCATTATGTTGATATATGTGATAAAAACATCCATTAAACAGCGGTGTATTGTTTATACGTGTATAAGCTAGGATAACTTAGTTACTGGCTAGTTCATATTTAATTGCAGTACAGCTGCGAGTGTATCTTAAATATATATGTATATGATATATTTGGTGCATTATAATATTGGTATTTTTTTGTTAAATAAAACTGAATTCTATTTTCTAATACTATTTTAATGATAATGCTTTAGCTTAGAAAACAAAGAGTAGTATTATGCTATTTTTATATTGCGCAGTGTGTGTTTCGATTTTGTACTTGGATAACAGTGTATAAATAATGTAATATATTTCATACCTTTGTATTAATTGGAAAATTTCAGATACTATATATACTGATGGTATTTCTCAATGTAAGCACAATTGATAAGTATAAACGATTCACTGATTAATTCGATATAATAATAGCTCAACTATATATTTTTAGGGGATATTTCATGTACAATTTTTACATAACATTGAAAGTAGCATTCTCAAAATGGTATGATAAAGTAGCGGACTTTTTTCTAGTATTTGTTTCATGCTTATTAGCATTGTATAGTTAATTGTACTTTTTATGCATAATGTAATAATTTCACAAACTCAATAACATTTACATTTCACGGTGCAGCATTGTGCTAATAATTATTGATTGATTAATTTAAGCCATACGGCGACATTAATTAGGATCTATATATATCCCGGCAAAGCAATATGCAATGTACCCTATATTATTATTAATAGCGTGGCTATCCACATCATATCTATAATTCATAAACCTATTTATAAATTATTAATTTTTATATGAAATTATTGATTTGTTTTAATGTATACAGTTATTTAAATTAACATTTAAAATAATACTTTTGGAATATATTTGGCATTGTTAGCTATAAAAAAGAAATTGTAATGCGCTCAATGTTTGTCACTAGCTTAATATATTTTTTTTTAATTCTCAAAAACTTTCCATTTAAGTATAGTTGAAATGGTTAATTTACTGAGACCAAAATTCAATTGATTATGTTAGACAGTTTTCAGACATTCAACCCTTTTATTTCATTATTCAAACTATTTATTAAAAGAATAAATAAATGATTGAAGATAAGAATATATTTTTTATACTATAGGAAGGTTTGGAATCTTTATCTTGTTGCACAATTAAGTCGAACCTATTATTCATTTCTCGTGAATTTTATGACTTGTATTTTGGGCAAAATGCGGAGTAATATATATAATTTATTGCTCTATCGTTTTATTTAACAAAAACGCATATGTATATTAATTATTGGTATTTTTATTTCGATTTACAAAATAAAAATATTCTTTTGTATATGTGTGATGTAGCAGGATGCTTTTCTAAAAGGCTAGTATTGTTTAGTTAATTTACTGCCTTGAAAAGCGATGATAACCGTTAAATAATTACATATGTTTTATATTCTTAAATGTTTGGTAGGAAATGGTCATTTCAATGCTGTGCTTCTTATAATTAAAAAACATATTTTAGCGTAGTAGTATTAATAATGAAATATGCATGCATTTATTTCTTGAGAATTATAATAGTATCTAGAAATATTGTTGTTGTATATATAGGCTCGTATTCATTTGAGTCATTTTTATTATTTATCAACATGGAGGAATTTATTTGCCAATATGAAATATACCAGAGTATACGTGATAGGATAATAAATATAAGCGTTATACGTTTAGTATTAATTTGACGAGGGATACTAATAATTCAGTAATTTTAATTGTATTGAGGTTTGCATTATGACTGTCTCGCGTTTTGAATTAATTGTTAACATCCCTTTTATTGTTCTTTGTGCTCATTATTCATTGGTGTTGACTATTCAGTACAATCTACTTCAATCCCGTGAGGCCATTTGCTTCAATTTATTCCTGAGCCAATATTTTTACATGGTGTATTACAGTAATCTTACTTTACCAAATGGGCTTTGACTTATAAGGGGTCATATCTTCAGTGAAATATGCATCCATAGTTAACCACATTTGTTTGAGCTTTTATTTAGAATATAAAAATGAACAGAAACGTGTATATATATATATATATATATATATATATACATTTCTGCCAATTGTTTTTTTCTTTTCGAATTATTACTGTTTTTGTTTATTGTATTTTAATAAAGTACATTATTATGATAATTTTTGATTACATTTTGTCATGTGTACAAATTTGTTGTATACATAGGTGCATATATTTAAAGTCATTGTTGTTTTATATAGTTATAGTACAGTATTATCGTTTTTATATACTATATAAATAATAACTTGTTTCAAAAACTACTTGAATTTTAAATTATTGTATAAATAAACGTTGTATTGTTTAGAGAGTTAAACGGCAATTGTTTTATTAATTGGTATTATTATAATTGGCGAGTGATTTAATTGGTTTTATTTTTACTATTTTTTTAACTATGGGTACATATTGTAACACATACTTCATAATTTTGTCTATGTACAAATTTTTTCCTCACTTTATTATAATGAGGCATATATCATATTATCATAATGTTGTTATTATAATTTTTAGGCAATGTTTATTTTGTTAAATTTAATACTTTGAAATGTATAATTTTGTTACTATCTGTTATTTACATATGTAGTATCAAAATTGACAATATTAAAATTGATAATTAATTTGTGTATTTTGTAAATGATTGCAAGGTTTTTATGGGTAATTTAAGCTAACAAAACTCGTTTGCAGGTGAACGTAATACAAATTGTTAACATTCAATAATAAATGATTTTTTCTGTCTAATTTATATTTATATACGCTAGGTTAAAATAGTTTTAATGACTGTCGTTAAGATTACAGCATCGGTTATACATATATAATAACATATACAATAGATATATTATAATATGCTTACATATATACGCACTCTATACATAATCATGTGAATATAAACTCTTGAATGTGACACCTGTTCGCAGTAGTCAATGTCCATTGTGTATTATATGTATAATCAATCTCTATTATTGTCCGGATGTTTGTTGAAGCCATCTTGCATATATATAGTATACTGTATATAGTATAGATATCTAAATATTATCGCTATGTATATAAATATTCATAAAGTTGTACATAATGATACCCAATTATTTAGATAAATGAATATATACTACGTGAACGTTTCTAGTAATTTAACTTGTCTCGTTTTGTATGCATAGCATAACATTGCTTTTCTGTTATGTTTGTATTTATTAATTGATTATAATCAAGTGCCTTCGAAATTATTCTTCCTGAGGTGGGCGTTAGTGTAGTATATTAATCGTAGTTTGTTACTGTATCTGTAAGGTAGTAAGCGACGACTAGGTGTCATAATATCACCTTTCTTTACCTTATATTAAGTTTACTATTATGTATATAATAGATATATTTAGTTTAAATTTTAAAATATAAATATCGAAAGATAAACACGCTTTCATTCTAGATGAGTGTTAATAGATTAACACGGGGATTTGTTACTTTTCCGGTAGGTATTGGTCTTATGTGTGAGGAGGCAGGATGTTGTCTTTATCCATACCCCAATCTATCCTTAGTATCTACAACCTTATATATTGTGCTTCCTGTTCATGTTCGAGGTACCTATCTTTAGGAAGTTCAGTAATTATAGTAATACCCCACCTACCTTCTTGTAAACCAATAGTTATTCATTTTTAGAAAGTCAGTTTGTATGGTTTATTAAAACAATGAAAGTTATTTAAGATTTTCTATTGCAATCATAACGACTTAAATATAGTTAAACATAAGAGTAGCTTAAACCCCCGATTTCTTGAATGTAATATATAGTTTTTAAGCAAGTATATATATATTCCTAAAGCTTTATGTAATTGCATTAATTATTGTTTCAAGTCTTATATTAATTATTGTATGTATATATAAGTGTTTTGTAATCTGTTTAATTATGCTTAATATATATAATATATATACTGTGATACCACGTTAACAATACTACTAGATTGTATGAAATATTAATGCTAATTTTGTATAAGATTTGTATACCTATGGTTGTTATTTTGTAATAAAACTGAAAAATCGAGAAAAAACAATGTAAGGGATATGACATAGATTACAATGTATCACAGTAGTATTTAACAATATGATATTGTTGAAAGGCGTGGTTTTTAATGCATTTATGAAGTATACCGGCAAATAAATGCACATTTAACTATTTATTGAAGGGGTAATTCATTGACAATAATTGTGTGTATGTATTATATTAGCTGTATACTTGTCACCTTAATATATAGACGGTTAAGTAGTAAATTTAAGATGCTATTGCGTTTCACCTCGATGTATTTTGTAAAAAATTGTATTATTGTATCTTTAATTATGTAATATATATTTATTTAGTTTGTTGATATATTTTGGAACGCAATTTTGTTAAAATAACAATATTTTATTGGTTGTAAATAGAATATGCTAAAACATTTGTTACTGAAAAGCTAATAGTTTTTACAGTTAATGAATAGTTAGCCTACAACCGATATTTGTAACTCGTCTATAATTCGATAAATACGGAATCTTAAAGGTAAGAATTAAGTCGTTCACTAGCGGCTTTTGACACAAACGGTTTATTTAAAGATTATCAGGTGTTATAGCAAAATAAAACTAGTGCAATCATTCTAAAACGCGAATAACTAAGGGAGATACATAATTGCTTATATTCTTAGGAAATTGTTTGTTGGCGTACTTGTTTTATTTTAGTGCTTGTGTATAACTATGTTTACATTTAAAACCACATTTATTCCATTTATTTTATTTTTCTATTATTAGCTTATTATATTATTTCATAAATAATATACAGTAGTGCGTACCATATTTTATTGCCGATTTATTGTCATGCTTCTATTCTTTTCAGTGCTCAAACAGTCCCTCTAACGAGTAGCACACCGGTGGAGCCTGAATTCGATGAGGGTGGCCGGCTTAGTGTCACATCACAGCAAACAGCTCCCCCAGTGGACGACACCGACCTCCTCAATGACGTTACGAATATCGATCGTAACCCGACTGATGACGTAGCTCAATCAGAAGAGGAAGAAGACGAGACCGTTTGCATGAATTCCGCTTCTCCGGTTGATGATCCAAGTGTTGGAGACCTTGGAGGTGACGACATCGTTTTCACTCCCACACTCGAGGAGATAGACTGTGGCAGCGCGACCAGCAAACCACCCTATTCCTACGCGCAACTCATAATTCAGGCCATTATTTTGGCGCCTAAGAGGCGGCTGAGTCTTGCTGGGATATACGCTTTCATCTCACATCACTTCCCCTACTACAAACCGCATGATAAGGGATGGCAGGTGAGTAGTTTGTTTCTTTTTGCCTCACTCGTTCGTGACTTTTAAATACTAGGCAGTTAAAAGTATTAGTATGGTGAGGTTGACGTCTGAACCACCCACCCTCCTTCATTCATTAGAAAAGTTTGAGAAACGCGTGTACAATCATGGAAATTCATTTAATTATAGAAATGTTATTTTTATGGTTCATTCACAGAAAATCATTGCACTAAGGGAACGACGCTTGTACTAAAAGTGTTGCACGTCTTTGTTGTAATTATTCTACTAAACTAATTATATTATAGATATCATTTTTTATAATAAAAATCAACCAAATTGTTTGTGGTTGTTTCAGTCGTAACGAAATTATTACAGAAAAATAGTGACTTCTGATTAGATAATTGTTATTTTTCTGTCAATGTAATTAAATGTGCTAGTCATCTCTCTACATACTTGTGTAGATGAATAATATATGCACCTTGATAATTAGTTGTTAAGTCAATTGAAATATAACGTATTACCAATTCCTACTTTACTTTAAGGTGGATAATTCGTTTTTGTGTTCTGTTAAAAATTCGCTTATTATAAAACGGTGGTTTACTCTGTGCAGCATTGTATAAGTAAAATAAAAGACGTAAGCGTTTGCTGTAAAATATTTGTTTAATAAACCACACATTTTCGAAGTTAAACTTCCTACTAGTCCACATACCTAGGAGGTTTAACCTCGAAAAATTGTGGTTTATTAAACAAATATTTTACAACAAGCGCTTACGTTTTTTAAATTTAATTTTATTAACTTAATATTCAAGACGACAAAAAATGTATATATAGGTATAGGCTGCATATTTCCTCTTTAAAATATAACTAGTATTAAGACTAATTTGTTTAACCACTTGTTTGCATAAATTTAACAGTTATAAATTATTATATATAATATTATGTGAAATTTCTATAAAAGAAGTATTTGATAAATTATTTTCTTAATTTGTTTCTATCACAAGTCACGTGAGTCGTCTACGCAGGCAATTTAGTAATTCTTATCGTCTTGTTGTTTTATAAACGTTTCAGTATTAAAATATCTCTAGCTTTTAGTACATAATAAACATGTTCTAATTATAGTGTAACTTCCCAGCTACAGTAACATTTAAAAATGGGTTATTAAAATTGTGCAACAGAATTATTATTATCGAGACTATCTTAATGGATTTTACATCATCTATTCCATTTATTAGTATGCTCTTGCTTGGAAGATTATAGTCACAATTATGCTATTATTGTTGTCAATTTGCAAAATTCATCAAATTACTTCCTTTGAAGGTTGTTATTAAATGGATGTCATTCAAAGTTATATTTCTCTATTTAGTCTCAGTCTCGGAAATGTCCTGACTTTTAAATTCCACCAAAAGTTTTCAAGTATTTTCAAGCCGCTACGGTCCATTTAAATATATTATAAGGTTGTTGAACTAACCCTCATTTGATAAATTACCAATTTAATTATACTTGGAGCTAATGACATATAGAAGTCATGTATATACTTTAACTTAAAAATAATACAGTTAAATATTTTAGCAATTCATATCAGAACAAAAATGGTTATTTGCTTATCTTTTCCATGTAATTAATGATATTTTATCAGATTCTCTCTGTAAATTTTCAAAACATGTTAGAAATACATGTTTACAAGTTACAATGAAATGAATACATGAAGATACGAAGATGGATGTAGTTTATGTTAGATAATATTTTGTTTTGTATTAAGTTCAATAATTTCCCGTGCAATGATAACAATAATATTAACGCCAAATCTGATTTTGAATCTTTTATCTACGCTTGATTTATTTAAAAGATATTTAAAGCCAGTCATTTTATTATGTTAATTTATGTAATTATTTATTACATCCAAGCTTTGAAAGAATGGATTTCCGCAATATACGAAAGGTTGATTACCTTATACGACTTAAAAGGCCATATTTTAATAGTAAATAGGACACCTAGAAGTATAATGAGCAGTGTTCTAGTTTCTATACAGGTTTTTCCGTGCATTTTGTCTGTCTGTCTGGCATTCATTAAAAATAAAATGTATCAATTTGGGAAAGTGGAAAAGCTCCTTGTACACATTGTGGCTACATCTGTAACTGAATATGTGTGTATTGAATAGTCTGAATATTATTAGAAAAATGGTCTACGCATGTATATTCTATATGGATGATTGCATATAAGTATCTAGATAAATACATATATATAGTATAAAATGTATGTAACATCTATTATCTAGTGATACTATTTTACAGACTAATAGTCCGAAAACAATGCCTAAATTTCTGTTCTACTCTTAGGAACATGCAAGCATGAAGTTCAGGCAACGAAAAATATCCCCTAACCAATTTATAACTATCTCAAATTGATTATATATATTATTATTACCTGGCTATTTTGTAACAAAGTATTTTTTTCTCTGAATGTCTACACGCGCTTTTTTGTAATTGGATTGTTCTATCTCGTTGACTGTTCTTTTAGCTCCAGCCATGTATTTCTGCTATTTTCTCGATGGTCATGAATTTTCTTTCTTTATTATATGGAGTGCAAGATCATTGCTTGCTGCTCTATTTTTCTTTCTATGCAATTCTTTCCTAAGCAGGTAGATATTAAGATGTTGGTGTATCAGCATGCCTTATAGTTCTGAGTATTTTACTATACAGTCTGTCCATCAGTTATTAATTGGTATCAAGTTTTAGAACGTTGGAGTGAATTTCTGTGTCTACGCATGACGTAGTGTCGTATAGAATATCAAAGATCTGGGACAAAATACTACATTAACAATAGACGGCGACTATTATAATAGTAGGGATAGGCTCTATCTGAAACTTTTTTACTCACTAAAGAGAATAGTCAGAATAGTCTTTCCTTCCAATTTCTTCCCTGTTTTCTCCCTGATCTATGTCTGTCTATCTGTCTGTTTGTTTGTATGTAACACTTTTCGTCTAGACTTAAATATTTGGCGAGATGGGAAATCCATGATGTACTCTTGCTTATAAATACATGAAAAGACATTTTAATCTTAGCTTGAAAGAATTGACTAAATTAGTGTAAAACTACTGTTATATACACAAACTTATAGACATCTCTATATTATTATGTATCAACTTTTGTAAAAAAATTAGTATGGATTATGGTGCCATCATCAATTGTCAATACATTTTTAACTATATCATATTTCTGTGGGTGCAATAGTATCCTTATAATTCACTTAAAATAGTTCTTTATATACTAATAATATGTTTGACTGTATAACCATAAAAAGGTGAAAATAAATCACAATTGATAGCGACATGTTTCGTTTATTGCAATACACATCCTCAAGCAAGGTAAATTAGTATTAACTTATACAAGCATATAGAGAGGTAATAAATTGTGATTAAATCAACATAGAAATCCTATATTTTACATATGAAACACAAATGTTTTTCACACACATAATGTACGTATATATATGCGTCTTAAACGTGTAGTCTTTATACAAATATATATATATATTATTTTGATATAATATTGACTATTAACTGAAAAATTTTTAATTATATTTAATTCTGCTGGACTTTTTAATTTGTATGTTTGTTATTAATTTAAATTTTTATTGAAGTATACAATTTAATTTGAATAAATTTGTACTAATAGCTAATATGATGCCATTATATGGCTATAGGAGTTATGAGAGAACTATCTTACAGACGTGATGATAATTTTTGTTATTGTGAATCGTTGCAAAAATGAATTTATTTTCTTTGTTGTATCTATTTTGTCTATATTCCTATATGTATGTGGACATATACACTACCACATATCTTAACTCTGGGATCTTTTGATTAAATATTGCATGTTAACATTACTTTTAATTAGCAAAATATCGTTATATACCGATGATATTTATGTCATATTAGTTATTCATTCCTTCTATTTGAGTGTCTTCTACTTGACAAATTAATACACATACTAACTAATCCTTTTATTTTTTTAAATATCGATAGAAGCTATATTATGGACAATTGATATTTTGTGTATTTAGGTGGTATATTATATAATTTGGATTAAATGGATTTTTGGGTAAAAGAACACATAATGAGCTTTTGCAATTACTTTCTGTGTTCTAATAGCTTTTTAACCATTATAGCTAGATCATATCCATATATACCTAATAATTTGGATAACTATATAGAGTCACACAACTTTTCTGATATGGTGAAGATATTTTACTAGAATCATACATCACTCTAGAATGTAGCATATCTTAGTGTTTTATTATTATTTTTCTTTATTAATGTCGTCAACTACACCTGCTGTTTATGATATCTGAAGATTATAAATTAGTATGTACTGCACACCGCCTAATCTATTAATATGTAAGGATGAATGGAGAGTGCATTAAATTATGATAATAGGTATATTGAGATAGTTTGACGTTTTCCACAGAAGCGAAGCCGCAGTTGTGTTCTTGGGAAAGAGTACCTATACCTACATTTAGTCTAAGGGTTGGTTAGCCATATTTTTTCTTTGTTTGAAAATATATAATTGTAAATATTAATGTGGGCGGCCGAGGTCTTGTATTATTAATAAATCCTTGTACTATAGTTTATAATAAAATTATTATAAATAAAGTTTGTGGTACATCAATATCCTGAGTTGGTTGGATAGTGTGTAATCAAAGTTCACGTTACATGGCTGTTTATACAAAGCCATCTCCTGGTGAAATAAATATCGGTAGCTTTAATAACTCAATGCACTTTTAGTTAGTAAAATACTCTTATTTCGCTTCATCACAGGATCGTTGACAAAGATAGTACTTTTATAGGTCCTTTACTATCGGTGTACATATATGTGTTATTAATATATATATACATACTTATTATGTTGTACATATATTATGTTTAGTACAAGATGTACTTAAATACTCCTACTCCTCTAAATATACTGTAGTACATTGCTTGCTAGATACTGGGACTAGCTTTTGTATATGCCCCAGTTTTATATCTAGTGTAGTAAGAGTAAAGCATCTTCTGTTGATTTGTTGAAATATGTTATATATATATATATATTATAGTATATAATATAGTGTATAAAGTATATATATTCAATGTCAATATAATGTTATGTATATCGCAAGTATAGTGTTTCCTATTGTAAAGTATAATATTTACATGTATTAATGTAACTGTCAAAAAATGTCAAATAAATACGTCCCAAAATGGCAGGAAGACAACGGTTTTCACGTGATTATTTTAAGCTTATATATTTTAAGACAGTGATTTGTTTGGAAAAAATGTTATGAAAATAATTAATATAGAAGTGCTTTTTCAT